>RJWJ010000879.1:53947-143983 GCA_004363605.1 Indri indri
TCACTCTCTGGCCTAGGGCGAGTGCCGTGGCGTCAGCCTAGCTCACAGCAACCTCAAACTCCTGGGCTTGAGCAATCCTACTGCCTCAGCCTCCCGAGTAGCTGGGACTACAGGCATGCACCGCCATGCCCGGCTAATTTTTTCTATATGTATTTTTAGCTGTCCAATTCATTTCTTTCTATTTTGGGTAGAGACGGGGGTCTCGCTCTTGCTCAGGCTGGGCTCGAACTCCTGACCTTGAGCGATCCACCCGCCTCAGCCTCCCAGAGTGCTAGGATTACAGGCGTGAGCCACCGCGCCCGGCTGACAAATCTTATCTTATCCTTCCATGTTAACTACACATCCTCTGCTTTCATTTTTTTCATGGCTTACCTTACCTTGGTAGTCTCTAA
Organism: Indri indri; assembly: GCA_004363605.1. Taxonomy (NCBI): domain Eukaryota; kingdom Metazoa; phylum Chordata; class Mammalia; order Primates; family Indriidae; genus Indri; species Indri indri. The sequence goes on from RJWJ010000879.1 coordinate 54,340, forward strand.
GTCTTTCTAATTTTGAAAATCAAAACAATCCATAGAATTATTTTGTTTTGCAATGAGTACAAGGAGAGCAAGGACCCTTCTGCTGTTTAAAGTGAAAGTAAAGGGAGCATGGAGAGGGGAAGAGAAGTCCAGTGTCATGTTGGGTGGTTTCAGTGGTGAGAAGAAGCCTTGGAAAAGGGTGGAGAAATGAACTAATGTCTGGCAGGAAGAGTGGAGTGGCCCAGAAGGACAATAAACATAGGGATACTTAGATGTGAAGTAAACTGCCAGTTCTGAGGAAATCGTCATTGTTGTTGAAGTTAAACCCGTTGCTCTAGGCACTGTTTGAGAACCTGAATTTGTTCTCTACCAGTTGTCATTTGGCTTTTAAAAGTTACATAAAAACCCCTATGTTCTGTCTTCATTCTTTTCTTCTCTGTGGCCCCCTATGTCCCACCCACAAGCTGAGCTCAAGTACAAATATTTTCTTTTTCCTCCCTATTTTTTATTGATAGTGAAGATTTCAAGGTGTATATTTTACATATGTCACAGAAGAGTGACAAAAACAAATGAAACAACAGGAATGGCTCCCTGCTGAGCTATAACCTCATAACTAGATATAATACTCTTTGGGGAAAAAATGATAATGCCAATTGCTCCAGCATATATTTTTATCAGCTACATCATATGCATGGAGAACAAGACTGAGAGTTATGCTGATTTTTATAGCAACTTCTGTTTATTGAGCAAAACATTCACTTCCTCCAATTTCCAGAATGAAATCATGATTTTCGTTGTGCTTGTGTGAAGGGTTCTCATTTCGCTATAGTTGAATATAACAACTTAAAAAACAATAAGTACAACACATGATTCAAGTGAGCCTTTCATGTTCTCTTGCTGCAAACATAAGTAAATGACATTAAAGCCACAATACATATAAAAATTTACAGAGAACACTATTTATTCAACACTTGCTATATGCCAGATACTCTGCCAATTGCTTTAAGAGGGTTATCTCATTTACTCCTGTTAATGGCCATTGGAGGAATGTGTCTTTACCTCCTATAAAAGGTGGGGAGACTGAGACCTGGGGAGGGAGGCTAAGGAATTTGTCAAAAGTCAACCACTGGCAGGTAGTAGGATTGAGATTTGAATAAAGTTCTGAATCCAAAACCTTTGTTTTCAACCACTGCATTAAATTATTTTCAACAAAGAGGTCATGGAGACTTTAAATGTAAAGAAATCCTACTAAATTATATAATATTCAGAAGAAAGAATGTTATCTGCCTAGTTTGAGTCTCTAGCTTCTAATTGTAAAAGGATGCTTTTCATTCATTTTGGCATTTCAGAGTCTAAAACTACTCTCCAACTATAATAATAAAGATTTATTTATAATTCAGTATTAACCATGCATTATCTTTGAATTTGAAAAGTTGTCAATGTTAGTTTACCATTCTGTTCCTGACTTTGTTAGTCATCTTTATTCCAGAGTGAAGACTATTAATTACTTTATCTTAACCTCCCTGTGCTATGCCTGTGAAAATTTAAATTATTGTTTTTTAAAAGTTCCGCAATTTAATTATAAAAGAGATTTTTGATCTACAAGTTGATTTCTTTCCAAAAGGTTTATTAGTAGGTCAGTTGGAAACTTGGAACATATTCATCCTTATAAACAAAGTTGTAAATGAGAATTTGATTCCCTGGCCAGTCATAAAAGCCTTAAAAATCCATAACAAAGCCTGAACTACAATACTTGTATTATTACCCTGATTTCCAAGTCATTTAGTGCATAACACTAGTGATTCAAAAAAAGTTAGAATACAGGAGAAAGGTTTAATTAAACATAAATATTTACTAGAAGTTCTCTATTTACTGTAAAAAATATACATAATGAACAAGAATATTTTAGTTCCTCATGTTATAAAACTCTGTGTGATAAAATGGTCATCAATAATGTAGACATCTGCTTCCAATATACCACCCTTGAGGGAGCTCGGTAAGAGAGGAGCACTCATAATAACAAGAATTGAGGGATGAACTTTGTCAGAAGATTGGCCGCAGTGGCCAGTGTGGTATGCATCCTTAAATCCACACGTCCCTTATATATGCCAGTGGTCTCCAAAGGTGAGGGTTCATTTCCCAGGAAGTGTGTAAAAGCAATCCGCTAGGCTGGAAGGAGAAACTTGTATACGTTTTATTTACATACATGTTTGAATGTGAGACAGAAAGGAATTAAGCCCTCTTGATATTTAATACCCAGTTGAACCTGGAATCCTCACTTGTTCCAGATGGTTTTCTACCATGTATAGTATTTGAGGTATTGAGAGAACAGTAGGAGCTAACAGTGATTTTCTTTTTAAAGTAAACCCCCCCCCCTTTTTTTTTAATAGAAGGCACAAATCATAAGTGTAGAACTTGGTGTATTTTTACAAAGGAAACACGCCCAGATCAATAAATAGAATCTCACCAGCAGCTCAGAAGCCTCCTAAAGCTCATTCCTGCTCACCCTTCTGTTGAGAGTTACTGTTAATACAAGGGTTACTCCCTCCTGACTTCTGTCACCATAGCTTAGTTTTCCCTGTTTTTAAACTTTACGTAAACGGAATCTACAATCCATAATCATTTGTGCCTAATTTCTTTTGCTCAACATTATACTTGTGAGATTTCTTCTAAGTCGGTCTAAGTACTTTGTTCATTATTAAAATGTTTCATTCCACTGTGTAAATATGTCAGAATTTATTAGTTTATTGTAATACTGCTAGAAATTTGTGGTATTTCCAATTTGGGGCTTTTAGAAATAATGCTGCTCTCAACAGTTTTATACATGCCTTTTGATGAATATAAGTATACATTTCTGCTGAGTAATATTTTGGCATGGAATTACTGGATTATAGGGAATGTACATATTTTATTTTCTAAAACGATTATTCCAATCTACACTCCTGCCAGGAGTTTGTAGGTCATCCAGTTGATTGATTGATTAATAAATTTGTTATTATTTGTTATTTTTTTTATTTTGGCCATGCTGGTAAATATAACTATGGTTTTAATTTGCATTTTCCAATGAGATCAGTTATCTTTTCATATATTTATTGGCCATTTGGAAATCATTTTGGGGAAATACTTTTTAAGTCTTTCACCCATTTTCAAATTGGGCTACCTGGTTTTTTTATTCATTTGTAAATCATTCTTATATATTCTTGATATGAGCCCTTTGTCAGTCTTTTTTCAGATAAGTGTGTTATAAATACCATTTCCCACTCTGGCTTGCCTTTTTCATTTTCTTATTGGTGTCTTTTGATAAGCAGATGTTCTTAATATTAGTCAAGTCCAACTTTTTCTTTTATGGTTAGTGCTTTTTTATGTGCTCCATTTAACAAGTTTTTGTCTACCCTCAAGATGGTGAAGATATTCTGTCTTGTTATTGTCTAAAAGCTTTCTGGTTTTTGTCTCACGTTTCTATCTGCCTGGGATTAATTTTTGTATGTGGTTATGCTTTGTTTTTTCCATGGGACTACCTAGTAGACTTGCCACTATTTATTGAAAAGACCATTCTTATCCCCCTATGGTGTTCTTTGCATATTTGCTTCCATTACTTTTGGACACATTATGATTTGCATGTGCCCAATTAAAAGAATTCATAGATTAATTTTCTTAAAGCATAAGAATACTATAGTATTTCATAATAAAATGTAGATGATCAGGAAAATCTTTATTATTTATAGAAGTTTACTGGTCATTTCATGGCAAAGTAATTAAAGGTGAACTAAACAGATTTATCTTACAAAAAAATCAAATGCTTCAAATTTGCTTTTTCTGTAAGGACCATTGGCTAGCAGTGATATACTAAAAGCAGGTATTTTAATAAAATAACCAAATTTAATCTTTCTCTTCAGAATGAAGTTGAATTTAAACAAAACCAAGTAAGTAAATGCTTTTCAAATAAAAGCATGGAAATAACAAATAGACATGCATATTAGGAAATGCTTCACATGTTTTATGATTTTACTGCTGAAAATGTCATGAAATTTTTAAAAAACATTAAAATTTTAAAAACCTGGCAAGAGAATTTTCTATCTGAAAATCTTATAAACAAATAATTTTAGTAATTCTGAACACATTTATTATAAATGTAAAAATATAACATTTGATTACTTTAAAAAAAACTGATTAACATCAGGAAATACAAATTTTTTCCTGAATTTCAGCAATACTCTATTCATAACTGATGGATAAGAGTAAAAAATATCATTATTTATTAAGCTCAGCCAAGATTTATGTTTCTTTGTGAGATACCTTTATCAGCCATTAGTGATTAAAGCCAAGTATCAAAGTAGACTGAACTCAACTATATCTAATCTCTGTATTACAAAATGCTAAAACAAGATTTATAAACAGGCTCACTCAATCATTGTTCTTAAAATGTTACTGATATTACTATTGAATGAGGGTTTATTAGTTTTATATTGATGCACAACAAACTTCATAAATCTACTGGCTGTTTTATTAAAACCCGAGACAATAAAGAAAAACTGCCCTCCCAAACTGAGAGGGAACAGAGATGACCAAAGAATGACTTAAGACCAGCTTAATGAGTTAGATGAGTTTCTTAGAGGTTACTTACAAGGGTACTTCTGGGCAGCTCAGGAATTTCTTCCACAGGAGCTTTCTTGCATGCAAAATCCATGTCTGCCCACCCTGTGATGTTGCTTTAAATCTCTTCCCAGTGAGTGATGCAAAATTTTTCATTGTATCTTTGCCTGTTCACAGTGAAACAAATTACCTAGGTACAGTACCGTCATCATACACTGTCATGCAACCCATGTTATGTTAATGATATTACAGTTTCCCACTAGATGGGGATTTTAGTATTACGATTAGCTAAAGGACACTGTAGGACAACCAAAGCAGCTCTAAAGCACTCAGGGCCAGTTTGAGCCAGCCATTTCAGGGCAAGAAAGTGCTGAGGCACCCAAGAAAGTGCTGGGTACTTTTCCAGGGCTCAGTATTTATCTTGGTATCTGTTTAGTCTACTTCGTAACAATTTTGCTGAGCCCTCTAGGTTGGCACGGTGTTTCTCTTATGTGATGGGGAACCTGTATTTTTCCCTCAGTGGCTTAAAAAAACACTTACGTATTAATTCACAGTCCGTAGGTCAAAAGTCCAGCACAGTGTGCCTGGGTTCTCTGCTCAGGGTATCACAAAGCTGATTTCAAGGTATCGAGTGGACTGAGTTCTTGTCTAGATGCTCTGGGGAAAAATCTGCTTCCAAGTTCATTCTGTTGGTGGTGGTTATAGGATCAAGGTCCCCTTTCCTTGCTGTACGTCAACTGGGGCCGCCCTCAGCTCCAGAGATGGCCCACATTTCCTGTCATATGGCCTCACCCATCTTGAAGCCAGCAGGTGCAATGAATTCTCCTCATGTTTTGAGTCTCTGACTTCCTCTTCTACCAGCCAGAGAAACTCCTCTGCTTTTAAAGGATTCGTATGATTAGCTAAGGCCCTTAAAATGATCTCACTGTTTTAGGATAAACTGATTTTTTATCTCAAGTACATTTGCAGAATCCCTTCACAGCAATACTTAGACTAGTATTGAACCGAATGAAATAACCAGGAGTGCATGGTGTGCAGGGGCTTAGAAATCTTGAGGGGCTATCCTAGAATCCTGCCTGCCACTGGAGAAAAAAAAATACCTGAAAAGCTTAATTATTGCAGAATAGTGATTTTGCTGTATGTGAGACAAGAAATAAACTTTATGCAGTAAATATAAAATCTTTTTTTTTCCCCTTTTTTAAATGTTAGAATACTATGGGGGTACAAACGTTTTGGTTACATGGATTGGTTTTGTACTACTTGAGTCAAAGTTACAAGTATGCCCATCACCCAGATAGTGTAAATTGTACCCATTAGGTATGGTTTCACCCATCCCCTCCTACCCCCCACCTGCATGATTTCCCTTGAGTTTTACTTCCATCTGTGCCCATGAGTGCTGATCTGTTAGTTCCAATTTAACCGTGAGTACATGTGGTGTTTGATTTTCCATTCCTGTGATACTTAACTTAGGAGGATGGTCTCCAGTTCCATCCAGGTTGTTGCAAAAGGTATTAATTCATTGTTTTTATGACTCAGTAGTACTCCATGGTGTACATATTCCACATTTTATTAATCCACTCATGAATTGATGGTCATTTGGGTTGATTCCACATCTTTTGAATCGTGAATTGTGCTGCAATAGACATTCTAGTGCAGGTGTTTTCTTTGACAAAATGACTTTCATTCCTTTGGGTAAATACCTAGTGGTGGGATTCCTGGATCAAATGGTAGTTCTACTTTTAGTTCTTTGAGGAATCTCCATACTATTTTCCATAGAGGTTACACTAGTTTGCAGTCCTGTCAACAGTGTATAAGTGTTCCCTTGTCTCCACATGTCCGTGCCAACATCTATTGTGTTGGGACTTTTTGATAACAGCTATTCTCACTGGAGTTAGATAATATCTCATCACAGTTTTGATTTGCATTTCCCTGATGATTAGAGACGTTGAGCCTTTTTTTCATATGTTTATTGGCCATTAGTCTATCATCTTTTGTTTCTGTTCATGTCTTTTGCCCACTTTTTAATGGGGTTTGATTTTTTCTTGCTGATTTGCTTGAGTTCTTTGTAGATTCTGGTTATTATACCTTTATCAGATATATAGCATGCAAATGTTTTCTCCCATTCTGTGGGTTATCTATTTGCTTCATTGGTTGTTTACTCTGCTGTACAGAAGCTTTTTAATTTAATCAAGTCCCATTGATTAAATTTTGTTGTTGCTGTGATTGCCATTGGGGTCTTCTTAACAAAATACGTATAGATGGAACATACCTCAAAATTATAAAAGCCTTATACAACAAACCCACATCCAACGTCATACTGAATGGGGAAATGTTGAAAGCATTCCCACTCAGAACTGGAACAAGGCAAGGATTGTCCACTGTCACCGCTTCTATTCAACATAGTGCTGGATGTCCTAGCCAGAGCAATCAGGCAAGAGAAGAAAGTTAAGGGTATCTAAATGAGGAAAGAAGAGGTCAAACTATTGCTCTTTGCTAATGATATGATCTTATATCTAGAAAACCCCAAAGATTCCACCAAGAGATTCCTGAAATTGATAAATAAATTCAGCAAAGTCTCAGGCTACAAAATCAATGTACACAAATGAGTAGCATTCCTATACACGAATAACAGTCAAGCCGAGAATCAAATCAAAGACTCAATACCTTTCACAATAGCTACAAAGAAATAAAATACCTAAGGATATAGTTAACCAAGGAAGTGAAAGATCTGTACACAGAGAACTACAAATCACTGAGGAAGGAAATTGCAGATGACATAAATGAATGGAAAAACGTATCATGCTCATGGATCGGCAGAATCAACATTGTTAAAATGTCATAGTACTCAAAGTGATTTACAGATTCAATGTAATCCCCATCAAAATGCAACTTCATTTTTCTCAGATCTAGAAAAAAAGACTCTATACTTTGTTTGGAACCAGAAAAGAGCCCAAATAGCCAAAGCAACCTTAAGCAAAAGAAGCAAATCTGGAGGCATCACTTTAGCAGAACTTAAGCTGTACTACAAGGCTATAGTAACCAAAACAGCATGGTATTGGCACAAAACTATAAAATCATTTGTGAATTAATAGCGTTCCATTTATTACTCATCCAAATATTGCTGGTCCACCAATAGAACATCAAAAGGTGGGCAACTTAGTTGTCTTTGATTTTTATGCCACCTTTTGGTATTATGAAAACAATGATTGTATACATATTTTTAATTTTATAATTATGAATGTATGTTTGTCCAAAGCAGAGTATTTGATTTAATGATTTGTTACTCTAATTTATAACTTTTACATGTTTAAGTTATGGTATGTGGGCAATCCTAGAGATTGGCCTGCTCTTCTCCCAGTAAATAACTCCTGCCTTTTTTTTTTTTTAAAGGCTATGATTTTAGGTGCTTACATATGAAACAGTTATGGAACAATACAGTTTGTTCCCTGTTATTCCTTGATTCCCATAGTTAACTCACAATGTCTCTAGGCCTGCCAAATCACACGTCTGATGTACACAGAGCAATCTCAGAGCAACTCATGGTCACTTTCTTCCAAGTTATATCCCTGAACCTCCCTATTCTGGACCACAGAATAAATAAAATGCTCCCACTGCAAAATAGTTTTCAAATGAATTTCCCACCCTTTATGTTCAACCATCCCATTGTTGCCACAATTCAGATGATATAGTAAAGGTCTTTGTACCTAACTATCTAGTCGAAGTAATTTTTACCAGTTTATTGTACTGGTCCTTTTACCCTTCTGAAAAGATTTACTATTATAATTTTTTTTCCCAGTGAATTTCTACTTAGTAACATCTCAAGTATTGTCATGAACTGATATGAACATTCTAGACAGTCTAAGAGAGGTAGGGCTTCTGCCACATTTACCTAAGACAGCTTTCTTAAATTATCCTTTCTTTTCTAACCCATAATCTATCAGCAGCAGTAATTATCAGTTGTATGGATGCATTCCTTATATGTTCGTTAACCACATACAAATAACTGTACAAACCATATCAACCATATATCAAATGTTAACTGTGCAGTATTTACGATGGGTGCAACGTGACATTTATCAATGATAGTTCTATGTTCTCTACTTGAGATGTTAAAGTTGTGGTATTTGGGTCAATCAGACTTCTGAAAACAAGGGAACATAAGCTGACTACTATGGATGGGGGCAGATGACTGAATCAGAAAATTAAGGTTACCAGAAAGTCCAATAGTTTGGCCACTGCTTCTGGTACATTCCGATAATTTAAGTTAGTGGTTATCAGATGGCACTGTTTTCAAATCTTGTCAGAAATCCTAAGTTTCTAATTGCTGAGTGCTGAAGACACAACTAATCCGCAGCTAAACCTCTGGCATATTTCTATTTTTCAGCAGCTCTCTAGAATCCTGCAAAGTGTTGGTGGTGTTTTACTTACTCGGGGACTCCAAAAAACCTCAACAGCTCTGGGACTGGAATAAATTGGCACTAAACTAGAACCTTTGTGTCCACTATCCATTACCTTAATGAAATTGCCTCAGATCAGCTTGTCTTCAAATACATAGAGCATATCTTCATTGGTTATACTACGTTAGGTTTTCTATTTAACTGATCACATCTCTGCCCAAATGAAGGCAATTCCTAATCTTTACATTTTCAAACTACAGTTGCCTGGGGAAGAGAAAAGAAATAATACCAACAAAGATCTTATGTTTGTCCCAATGGCCACATGATGAGAAACTGGGAGAAATTTAAATTTAACGTCCATTGGGAGTTCACCAAGCAGGCCTGAATTTAGTGTAAAAATCTCTAACTCATGGATCTATTTTGAGGCTTCTGTGAGCAAATGTAAGTCTCTGTGCACTCCTGACCCAACAGGGAAGGAAGGTGCACTTTTGTTTAATCGTGTGTTATTTCCCAAATTGTGTCATCATTCCCTAGAACTCTGTGACACTAAGAAATAATATCATATCATATGGAAAAATAAACAACTGGATTTCCTTTTCTCTTGGGCATGGTCATAACCTAAGTATACATGAGGACTTAGTTAAGATTCAAAGCATTGCATTTAAGTCCAAGAAAGGTGATTTTAAAAAAAGAAGAATGCAGTTGTATCACTAAACTGTCTTCCATTTTAGCTAGCCAGATAGTGGGATATGCCATTACCAAATGTTATAATAAGCACTTACCTTTTAATGTGTACCTTGGCAATATAAAAGAAAAAGATAAGAAAAGCAAAATCATATTATTCACTAGCACAATTCAAGAGAATGTCTTGAGATGATGGAAATGTTCTATATCTGCACTGTCCCATGTGGTAGACGCTCGCCATAAATGGCTACTGAGCACTTGAAATATGGCTAATGTGACTGATGAATAAACGTTTTATTTTATGGCAATTAAAATTTATGTTTTATTAAATAAATTTTATCGTGTGTATTTAAGGTATACAACATGATGTTATGGAATACATATAGATAATAAAAATGTTACTACAGTGAAGCAAATTAACATGTGCTTTATCTCCCAGTTACCCATTTTTTGTTCGTTTTTTGGCAATAGCAGCTAAAATCTATTCATTTAGCATGAATCCCGTATACAGCACAGTTGTATGAGCTATAGTCCTCATGTTGTACAGTAGATGGACACGTATGGCTAGTGGCTGCTGTATTTTAGACAGCACAACTATAGACATAACAACAGCAACATTCTATTTTGAAATTTAGTTCAGAAGGGTACATACTCAGAGATGCCAAAACTTTTGGGTTGATTATTTCAACCCAAACTAATTTCAACCCAATTCTTACTCTGTTTTCTGATTCCCAGTAGAGAACTAACCCTCGTATTGTAACTTCAAAATTGTCCTTCAGTTTATGCTAGTTAATGACTAATTGTACTCTGGCTGTACTTCCCTAATGGATTTTAAAAGCTCCCAGGGAGAAATATGATCTTAATATGTACCCCTAATGTACTGTAGCCCACGTTAGACATTTAAATATTTATTACTACAATTTTCTCGAGAAGAACATGATGTATGTCTTCAACAGATAAGGGCAATTTAGAACAGCAAAGTATCTAACTGTGCATACTGTAAAAGTAAGCAAAGGATTTATAGCTCGGACTGCACATCTCTCTTTCTGAAGTCCTTGTGTATCTGTTGTGTGTTCACGTATGTGTGTGTTGTTAATAACTGTGTGGATCCCAGCAAGGAGACACTTTCTGGGGAAACCAAGATCTTTGTCTTTTACGTAGCTTTGGCAAAGCTATATGACTATACTGGTGCTTAAAGTGACCACTAAACACTGAGAACTTTATAGCAACCTCAGACTTCTGAAATGATCTGAACAACTCAGGAAACTACCTGAGAAATAAATCAAGAAAGCAATCTCATTTACAATAGCCACAAAAAAAAAAAAAAAAAAGGAATAAATTTAACCAAGGAGGTGAGAGATCTCTACAATGGAACAAAAAACATTGATAAAAGCATTGAAGAGGGTTTTTCCACTAATAAATGGAAAGGTATCCCATATTTATGGATTGAAATAATATTTTTAAATGTTCATACTACCCAAAATGATGTACAGATTTGATGCAATCCCTATCAAAATACCAATGACATTCTTCACACACACACACACACACACACACACACACACACACACACACACACACAAACCCTAAAATTAGTATGGAAGCAAAAATACCCCAAAAGTCAAAGCAATCTTGAGCAAAAAGAAGAAAGCTGGAGACAGCACACTATCTGGCTTTAAAATATACTATAAAGCCATAGTAACCCAAAAGTTAAATTTTTGCAAATAGGCCTCCCTCAAATTATTGGATTATTTTATTTTTCATTATGTTTTACTGGAGAGAATGTGGGTCTAAGTTACCAATTGCTATGGTTTGAATGCATCCTTCAAAGTTTATGTGTTGGAAACTTAATCCACAATGTAACAGTGTTGACTGAGATATGGGACCTTTAAGAGGTGATTAGGTCATGAGAGCTCTGCCCTCATGAATAGATTATTGCCATTATCATGGCAGTGGGTTTATTATCTCAAGTGTGGGCTTCTGATAAAAGGATGAGTTCAGCCCCCTTCCTTCCTCTGTCTCACACGCACACACTCATTTTCTCTCTCCTCTCTCTCTCTTTCTCATGCCCTCACTTTTCTCTCTCTCTCTTACTCTCTCTCTCTTTCTCCCCGCACCCAAGCAGGTGCCCTCTTGCTCTTCCTCCTTTAACCGTGGGATGACATTACAAAAAGGCCTTGGCCAGATGTGGACTCCTTGACCTTGGACTTTCCAGCCCACATAACTGCAAAAATAAAACTCTATTCTTTATAAATTACCTAGTTTTAAGTATTCTGTTACAGCAGCACAAAATGAACTAAGACATCAGTATAACTTTGACAGTTCTATTTGCCATTATTCCAAGAGGAATAACCCACATGGGTTCATATTAATCTACTCACAGGTCAGTGGGAAAGTATTTTCTATTTGTGCGTTCTTACTTAGTAGTAAAAACCAACCCCAAATTTGATACTTTAAAACTATGGGAGAAAGGATCCCAAAAGAGGATTATCCAGTCTTTTCCTTTTGCTTTTTTTCTTTTCATTTTGAAGGAAATATGTCATTGTTACTTTAATGAAGTTTCAGTTTAAAATGTGTTAGTTGAAGGAAACAAATTTAGCTGCCTCATTTTACTAATGACAACAGTCCAATCATTGCTCACCTAATTAGCTCAGCAATTAACATAGGATTGGTCAGAGCCAAAGGCGACAGCTTGTCCTTTGGCTCTTAAATTCTAGCTACTTATTTATTAATCAAAATAATCACAAATGTCAGAGTCATTAAATAAGATTTCTGTCTAGCTAATCTTTAGGCTTCTGAAGTTAGAAGATTTTAAAATATTTTGTCTCTTAAAATTAAATTATTAATACATTCTAGACTCAATTAATACATGAGTAAGCTAATCTTGGGTGGTAAAAGGATAAGGAATTAATTAATGGCAGTTAGTAAATGCTGAAAAGAAATGGATCAGAATAGCGTTAGATACCATGCATTCCTACTGAGTTAACCCAAAACATAAAGCCATATCCCATTTTCCCAAAGAAAAGATCCAAAAGGAAGTTTTTTTCACAAATTTTACCATATTAATGTTTATTTTTATATATAAAATTATAAATACTGTTTAAAACTGCAGTCCCCAAAGCACTTTTTGGATCTGTATAAGATATTCTCACTGGAAAATGTATCCTGAGTATACAATCACAAACATTAGTACATTCGTTTTTTTATATTGTCCTATGGACATATATCCATGATCTCTCCAATATAACCATTTGCTCTTTTGCTTTGTAAGTAAATTTTAAAGGGTTTGTTTATTACCAGACACTTGCGACTGTGAAGTCATTCCCATGAGAGTGTTAAGGAAATCTGTATTAAAGTTTTTCCTTGTTTTGTCACCAATTTAGTCAATCACATTCTCAATACTAGTATTGACAGATGTGGTTTCAGGCTAAAGTATCTTCCCCAAACACCAAAAATTTGCTTGGTCAGTCAAAATTAAGTAAACTGAGAGAACCAGCAATAAGCAACACTTCGTAAGAACTTGAATATAAAGTAACTGCTCACTCTTACCTGAGGCAAAAAAACAACTTTGCCTTATATTTGAGCATGCCCAGCAATATTAGAATTTAGTTTATAGAAATTTAACCATTGTTTTGAAGCAGGTCCACACTAAATTTTCACTTCTGCACTCTACATTTAATTTTTTAATCTAAAACTGGTTATGATGAACAAAAATTATTACAACATGCAACCCAAGAAATTCTCTAAAGATGTTCCTGTATTATATAAAAAGTGATATACATACCACATGCTCTCTTTTCCCAGACTGAGGCCCCTGTAGAATATACTTCTTCTTTTGAAATAAGGTCTTATTTTCCGGGAGAAATAAATCAATAGGGATAGTATGTGGAAGCAAAATTAATCCAACAAGATTTTAATCTTAGGAATTTTCCATTGCTGCTGATTCTTAATATAGTAGCTCCTAAATATGATCCTACATTTAAAAAAAAATTGGGTTTAACTGTATGTTACCTGTGTATTTGCTATGGCAACAAACAAACTCAAAATTTCGGTAGTTCTGTACAATACACATTTTTTATTGTGGATGTAGCTTGAGGGCTGCATGCCCCACTGCGCTCAGCCCAGCTCCACGAGTCCCACTCCTAGGTGCTTTCAGGAGTCAACATCTGAAACACAATATTCTAGCTGCAGAGCACAACTGCTCAGGTGGGCCAGAGCCAACCCAGGCAAAGCACTTAACGCCACACCCACTCACCCTCCATTGGCCACATCAAGTCACATGGCTAAGCCCAAGCTCAGTGGGGCAGGGCTATATTCCCTGCCTGTGGGGAAGCAGGGAAAGAGTGGGAAGGAAACAAATAATTTTGAGCAAATAATGTAATCTACCCTACCATTTTAATTGATAAGTTAATCACTCTTCTGTGTGTCTTGTAATTCGTGAAATTTGTTTAATTATCACTAGAACTAAAATTAATGTTAGTAAATGTATAGGATACATATTTCTTTTGACTGCCTGCAATGGCCATGAACTTGGGCGAAGATTCCATGTGCAAGTAGAGAGATGATATTGAATATATTTTCTAATGGATTTGTAGTTTCTCACGATGCCATTTATAATAATTTCTTTTATGCTTTTTAACTTCTCAGAATAATTTTCATGTCGAAGGCCTAGTTTGGAGTTTTTCCTTCCTGTGCTATTTCTGTCAGTGCAGCCTCCAAGTCTGGTTCTTCTGTTCTCTCAGAGATTCTAGGAGATATTTAATTTCCTTATTACTTCTGCTAAACTAGCTAGACTAAACTCTTTTCTATATATATTCTATGGAGTAGATATGTAGCTTCAAGGAAGTCAATGTATAAGAAGGTACCTGGCATATGGTATATACTAAAAAAGTCCCATCATTTTTCAGTTCTTATGATTTCATTCTAAAAATGTTGATATATTAGCTTCCTTTAAAAAATACATTACTGATTTTTTTATATGCTACCCTGAAGTTCTTAAGAACCATTTACCCTAATTTTTTTCATTGTCTCTGCAAGATTGGGGCTGATAATGCACATGGGAAGAAAAGTAATTTTTCTACCACTTTCTGAAGGTATCTCTAAGCCAGTCATATATATCAGACAATCTGAGGCAACTCCAACTTAAAATAGACTGCTTCACTGTTCATATAAGTGTGCTTTTGTATGACATACTTGTTTCATGTTGTGGTCCCCCAAAGTATCACACCCTTAAATACAACTACTTCAGTTGAATAAGAGGGAAATCTAACTCCAAAATCTATCACTGTTAATTATCCGGATTGATTTGGCATTTGTCCTATCTGGTTGACATTGAGTGTATCTTCCCTGAAGCTGCATGTTGAAGAGGACCATAGACCCAAATACGGAAGAACGATGCAGCCAGGGTGTAGAAACCACTGTCCTCCCTGCTGGTGCCTCCTGGTGCCTCCAGAGTATGTGGTTTTTCGACTCAACCACCCAGGCTGGTTGTCAGGAGAGAAGGGAAATGTGGGAACAGGACAGAGGGTGAGCTGCCAGGGTTGAGAGCTCAGGGGTCTGCAGGCCTCAGATACTCTCCTTAGCATGGAAGTAATAATTAATTATTTTTTACAATTAGAAACTCTTCATTTTATATAAAATATTTTGTATTTTGGAAGAATATATGTTTTAATTAACAAAGAAATATCACCCAGAATTCTACCACCTAAAGAAAACTACTGTTAACATTTTGGGTATGTATTTTGAGTCTTTTTTAAAATTTATACACATTAATTTTCTTTAAAAATGATTTAATACTATACACTTAATGTTAAAATGTACAAGTTCTAGAAGTATAAACATTTGTGTGCCAAACATTTGTTTTTGTCAAAGTTCCGTTCAATTTGAAATAAATTGAGTTTAATGTGAAAAAAAAAACCCTACTTATGTGAACACTGAAGAGTTCCTAGAAATGGTTTTTTCCCTACCATATCATTGATAATCATTTTGAAATAACCAACTCATGTTCTGTTCTATTTTATTACTTAACCAATATTGGTGCTGTTGGTTACTGGCCACCAGGTGAAGAGGATGTTCTCAGTCTTTCTTCTAACTGCCTTCCTAGGTTGTGTCACTCCTCCTGTCCCAAGTTGGTCCAGGCTCATAGGTGAGTGGTTGTGGTGATCTGCTGGGACATAATATCCTGGTATCTCACCTTTCCTGCAGTTGCATCCCAAAGTCTGACTCTTGTGGAATCCAGCCGGCAACAGCATGTTTATTGAAGATGTGCTAGCTCAGACATTGCTGGGAATGTTTTGTGCTACTGCACATGATATAAATACTGTATTCCTTTTTTATAATCTGAACACATAATCCTACTGCATGATTGGAACCGAAGTCTTTACATAAAGGATTGGGGACTTATGCTTACCAAATGTAACAGGTCTAATAGGAAATAGAGTTCATAAGTATTAGAATATGAATCTTTTATGTTTGCCTGTGACCAACACTTCCACCTTTTATGACTTCTTTCTTCCTTACAGAATCAGTCTTGCTCTATTACTGGTTGACTTAAACTTTCACAGGCTTTGTTCTCCAAGAAGGTTCAGTTTTCCTTCTTGTAATAGCCACACACAGATACATAGAAGACCTAATAGCCATCCTTAAAATTTCAATAGATTATATCTTTCCAGTATGTATATACTTCCCCAGGAATATCCTCCTCAAGTCTTCTTATGAAAAATAAAAATAAGCAAATTTAATTATCCTCCACTAACAGCCCAAGATTATGTAAAGTTTTCTCTTAGACACATTATAGAAGTTGCTTGGTGAGGGTGGAGCATAATCACAAGATCACTTCCAAAAAATGATTAGGATTACACATTTATCTACAGCTCTTAAAAGAAAAAAATGGTTCCATGAAAACATAATAGGTTTTTAAGTGTTATCTGGCATTATAGCTCCATCAAGTGGTAAAACTGACATGAAGCTTTAAGGTTATATTCTTAAAGTGCATTCAGTTTAATTTCCATCCCAGAATTTCTGTCAAGCCTAGATTTATAACTGAACATCTCCTCCTTTCAGAGCACAACCTGAGCTTTGTTTAAATTTGGAAATTATAATGAAATTGTCTTTGAACAGAGACTACTTAGATTTTTTTTGGTACAGACACTGAAGAAATCACATTTTCGTGCTGTTTACATTTTGATTCTTTGAATATTTTTAAATTACCATTTGGTGATGGAAATGGCTATCGCCAGGCCTCAGGTCTTCACTGACTTTGGGCCAGAGACGTCTTCATTTCCTTACCACACGGCCTCTCCCCGTAAGACCAACCGCTCACAACGTGCTATCTCGCTTGTCACAGCAAGGATCCAAAAGAAAGAGAGAAATATCAAGGGAGGAAGAGGAAAATGGGAGTCATAGTCTTTTGGTAACTTAATTACAGAAGTGACATCTCATCACTTTTACTGTTTGTTTGTTTTTTTTAATTATTATTCATTGGAAATGAGTCACTAGGTCTAGGCCACAGTCAGGAGGAGGGGCTTATACTACAGCGTGAATACTATGAGGAGATAGGTGCCGTCTTAGAGGTTCCTCCTAAAAGCCACTTTTCTGAAATAGATGTACAAACTCTAAAATTCTCATGTCTTTATAAAAATTCAAGTATATTGTCATTCACTCTCAGAAACTAATATTTTATTCATGATAGGGTTTACTATGTTCTAGATACTATTTCTGACTGTAACCCACATATTAACTCAATAATTATTAACTGTCTAATCCTTGGAACACTACTATAATATAGGTACTAATATTATTTCCATCTTACAGATGAGGAAACTGAGGCACGGAAAAGTTAAGTAATTTGTCAGGATTTAAAGCTAGGTCATCTGGCTCCAAGGAGAGTATAATGGTTAACATCATTTCTATTTGCATACAGCAGAAATTGTAAATTGAAGATCAGGTATGCCATTGAAAATAGAAGTAAAAACAGAAGTTTTTCATTTTCCCTTTACTCTAATTGTTATATTAATATAATATGTTGACTCAACCTTGGCTTGGCCTGCAAAAGCCTCGGTTTAGGCCAGTATCTTGATATAATTAATTTTTAATAGTAACGATTATATAATAATGATTCTTTTACCATCAAAAGTGTCCTGATTTGGCTGATTAATTATATAGTCCATAAATATAAGGCCAGTAAAATGTCCTAACACATCTGGAAAATATCACACATTTCATTATTGGAGAAAATTTACTCTTCCTGCTATATCCTCAAATGATCCTTATGTGACCCTGAGGATTAATAGTCATTGTTCTAAATGGCGACATTACACAAAATCATTAAACTGCTTTCTCAAATTATAGATGTTTGGTTTTAAGAATAGACTCATTATTATTATTGGCTTTATATTTTATTTCTAAATCCCTTTATGATAAAAGATACAATAAAGCATGGAAACACTTGGGTGGAAACTATAAGAACAGGAATGATAAAATAATATCACAATGTGGTTTGTCCTAGTTAAGAAGTGGCACAAATCATTTAGCTAACTCCCACACATATGTGGAAGCAGACGCTAAAATATTAGTTATCAATATACCATGTTGTTTTAGAACTTATCTATCACTTTGTCTTTTTTAAAAATGTGATGTAAAATGTGGTTAACTTTGTTAGTAAAAATATCCCAGCTAGGTAGAGTCCAAACTTTTGACGAAAAAAATATATTTTAGGCTACCCGTGTTTATTAAACTAAGTTGTTAAGCAGATGAATGCCTACATCATCAACATATTCATTATTAAAATTGGTGAGTATTGAACACTAAAATTTATTGAAACAGATACTACAAAGTATGTATAGAAAAGAGCTAAAAGAACATGCAAATCTCCAGATAATGCCATTGCAAGTGTAGCGGTTTGATCTATAGCCAGAAGAGGGCATTACATGACTGCCGTATGATAGCGTACTCCTTATACGTTTTTAAAAATCTAGAAGGAATAGATCTGTGGGGGGGAAAGTAGTTGAGGGTAATGAATCATAGCATTCAAAAAGTATACACTGGAATCTTTTAATGAAAATAATTTTCCATATGAGTCTGCTTAAAGCACTCAGCTTCTATTCTGAGAATTTAACCAACTTATAATTTCGGTTCTGAAGAAGTCTGACACCAGCCTAATTTTGTTTTCGATTGGTGGCTTGATCTTTTTTTGTCTGGTTGCAAAAGGATCCTTCCTTTCTTTTTGAGGCTTATCAATTCTAGAACCTGCCATAATTCTGATTGATGATAGTTTTTTGGGTTATTTTTTTTCTCAGTATGTCCGGTCAACCTAAAAATTCAACCCTTGTTTTATTTCTGAAAGACTTTTCTTATGTAGATATGTACACATGCACATATATGCACACACAAGCACACGTATTTCTTCTATCTCAACCCTTGCTATTTGAACTCTCACTGTCTAAACTTAGAAATGAAACACTCAGATCAATATTTGATAAAAAAGCTTTTGCTATCTTAACTCAGTATAATATTGTGATTTATAATAAGATATATAGATAAGTAGATATTTTGTTTTTATACAGTTTCCTATCAGACAGCTCTTAAAACCTTTAGCATCTCTGAGATGGTAGAGTGTCCTGTATACTAATGTGATAACTGGGTGCTGGCAGCCCCAGGTAGCTTCAGCATGGGGACTGGTGACCTGAAAGTCCAAGGCATGATGAGTGGGTTGGGACTTTCAGCCCCACGCCTCCACCTCTGGGAGGGTAGAAGGGCTGAAGTTTAAGCCAGTCACCAGAGGCTAATAATTCAATCAATTGTGCCTATATAATGAATCCTTCATAAAAACCCAAAAGAACTGTGTTCAGAGAGCTTCTGGATAGCTGAAAACATGGATGTTTCTGGAGGACGGCACACCCTGAGGGGGCATGGAAGCTCTTCATCCCTTCCCCCACACCTCACCCAGTGTATCTCTTCTATCTGGCTGTTCACCTGTATCCTTTGTGCTATCCTTTATAATAACCTGGTAAACATAAGTAAAGCGCTTCCCTAAGTTCTGTGAGCCACTCTAACAAATTAATCAAGCCTGGGTAGGGGGTTGTGGGAACCTCATTTATAGCTGGTTGGTCAGAGGCACAGACCATAACCTGTTTTTGTGACTGATGTCTGAAATGGGGGCAGTCCTGCAGTACTGAGCCCTCAACTTGTGGGATCTGATGCTGTCTCCAGGTAAATAGTGTCAGAATTGAATTGAATTACAGGACATTCAGCTGGTGTCCACTAAAGAACCATCTGCAGAATGTGCTGCAGAATTGATTGCTGGTGGGGAGAAATCCACACATACTTTGGTGATCAGAGGTGAAGTGTTCTGTGTCATGTTGCAGGAATATATTAGGGGAAACAAACTGTTTAGGATTTTTCTATTCACTCAGAAACTGAGTAATTTCAAATATCAATAATTGTATAAGCATGGCTTCTCATATAAAGTTATTTCATTATTTATTTCATTGTTTAATTTATTTCCTCCAGGGATATTAAATTACTCATGTTAAATTTCTTTTGTCTTCCATAGCTACCATTTTTTCATCTATGACTTAACTTTTTGTAAGGCTGTTATTTTGCTCACATTTCTCAGTTCTAATCAAATGATTCTTACTCTGTTCTTCTCCTTTGTTTTGCTTTTGATATGTGGGAAGTAGGTTCATTGTGTACTGGCTATCAGTTTGCTTGGGTCCAGTGAGACAGAACCTGCCCACCCACAAGTTACACGAAGTGGGTTTATTCCTCATAGATTAGCAGCAAGAAATAACAGAAGCCTTGGGTTCATTGTGAACCAGCTCCCCAAGTCTCAGGAGAGCCACCTGGGGTGGATGGAGCCTCATCTGCACATGTTCCACTAGCGGAGGGCCCCTGAAAAACAGTCCATCCTGGGTCTCATACCCTGGGACAGTATGACCCACTGGGCTAAAACACTGAAGGACATCCTGTTTCTGGGGACTGGAACAGAATCAAGGCTGTTCCAAGCCGTCCCTCCTTATTTCAGGATGTTGTATTTCCATCTTATTCTCTAGCTATTCTTAACTACAAGCAAGAAAGAAAGGGAGAACTAGTTTGGCCCAAGGCCACCTAAAAAACTGTTCTGCAATGTGTGCCTTCATTCATGTGATTTTATTATTTTTCCCTTCCACTTCTTTCCTAAGCACCTACAGCATATATTTCAACACCTTTTGCTATCAAAACATCTTTTCCCTGAGCTCCTTTTTCTGTGTTTTGAGCTCTTGTTTTACAGTAAAAATTATTTCATAATTTCTTTCCTTCTACTTATTTTGGATTTATTTTTCTCTTGGTTATCTGATTTTTTACTGTCTGAGTCTTAAGTCACTGATTTTAGACTTTTTAAAAATATAAGTATATAAAGTATTGCTTTTTCTGTAAGCACTGCTTCAGTGATATTCCAGAAATTTGAATATGTTCTGTCCTTATCATTCAGTTTGTAATATTTTCTGATTTCCATTGTGATTTCTTTTATGCCTCATGGATTACTTATGAGTATATTGCATATCTTCCAACCATTTGGAGAGCTCCTAGATACCTGCTATCATTCTCTAATTTAATTCCATTGAAGTCAGAACATACTCTGGTTTCAATTCTTTCCAATTTATTGAGTCTTTTTTATAACCCATCATGTGGGCCATCTTGGTGAATTTACCATGCACACATGAAACATGTTTTTTGTAGTTGTGGGGCATAGTGTTCCATAATCAAGTAGGTTGTGTTCATAGAATGAGGGCCCCAAAGATGTAAACATGTTAATCCCCAGAACCTGCGAATATGTTACCTTCTGTGGCAAAGGGAAATCACTGATGTGATTAAGTTAAGGATTTTGAGATGGGGAATTATCCTGGATTATCTGGTTGGGCCCAATGGAATCACAAAGATGCTTACAAGAGGGCGTGAGTAGGATAAGAGGGAGAAAAAAAGACAGTCTGACGACAAAAACATAGAAGGGTTTGAACATACTAAGCTGCTGGGCTTTAAAGAAGCATGGAAGGGTCTTTAGCCAAGGAATGCAAGGGGCATCTAGATTTAGAAAAATTAAGAAACTGAATTCTCCCCTAGAACCTCCAGAGGAAGCACAGCTTTGCTAACTCTTTGATTTTTGACCCAGTAAAACTCATTTGTACTTCTGACCTCCCGAATTGTGAGCTAACACATTCTGTTGTTTTAAACCATTCAATTCTAAGTAGTTTGTTACAGAAGCAATAGGAAACTAATACATTGGTCAAAGTGATTGACAGTATTGTTCAGATCATCCGTGTTTTACTACATTTTTGTCCTAATCATTCTTTCAGTTGCTCAGAGGAGTGTTAAAATCTAACTAACTACAGAGGCTGGGCGCGGTGGCTCACGCCTGTAATCCTAGCACTCTGGGAGGCCGAGATGGACGGATCGTCCTGAGCTCAGGAGTTCGAGACCAGCCTGAGCAAGAGCGAGACCCCGTCTCTACCAAAAATAGAAACAAATTAATTGGACAGCTAAAAATATACATATAGAAAAAATTAGCCGGGCATGGTGGCGCATGCCTGTAGTCCCAGCTACTGGGGAGGCTGAGACAGTAGGATTGCTTGAGCCCAGGAGTTTGAGGTTGCTGTGAGCTAGGCTGACGCCATGGCACTTGCCCCAGGCAAGAGAGTGAGACTCTGTCTCAGAAAAAAAAAAAAAGATCTAACTACAGTTATAAAATTGTCTTTTTGTTCCTTTAATTCTGACAACTGTTGCTTTGTGTAATTGAAGCGTTAGTTGCATACATATTTACAGTTGGATTTCCACTACAAACTCTCTTAAGCAGCAGCTCACATCTCAATTTAATTCTGTTGTGTATAACTTGGTCTTTCCCATCCATTCATGTTTCTGAGGTCAGACAGAGAATTATACAGCCTTTATAAACAGAATTTGGGGCTTCCATTCCCTGGTTTTCTCCTTTTTGGGATTCCTAACCAATTTTTAACACCTATGGTCACTCTGAACACTGTCCTCTGTTTTTCACTATATGGACTGGGAGCTTTGTACAAAAGTTTTAATCACCCACTCACTAGTGCTGTCTTCTGCGTGGCCTCAGCAAAAATCCATAAAGAATGGGTTCTTAGCCCCAGGATTCCTTTTCTGTAAGCATTTGACTCCCTCTAGAATCCGCCTACTAATGTGACCTAATCACAAGAGCGTATTTCATATTTCCAGGTTCCACCCACCTGTAAGAAGATTATATAGGGTGCATATAGCGGCAGGTAGAAATATTGGGGAACATCAGAATTCTGCCTACCACAAATTGCTGTGCAAAGAGTAAAGTCAACCTTTTGAATTTTACTTTACAAATGCTACTGCATTATCAAGAGCAAGACCCAAGCTTTATTTCCCTTTCTCCATCATGACACTAAGCTCTAAGATAAGGTGACATTTAGATGTCCCTGTTCTTAGGGGAAAAAATATTCTGTGATTATTCTATTCATTTCTTAGCTATTTAACATGTTGGGGGTCATGGTATTTTTTTCTTTTATTTTTCACTATTTTTGCTTATCTCCTCCAGCTCATTCCCAACCACACATTGCTGCCTCTCTCTGTTTTATTGTCTTTTCCTTTTGTTTTGTTCTTTTGTGAATAATGTTTATGCATTGCAATACTTAGACCTATAAAGGAAACTTCAGTGTTTGGTGTTTTACAGAACCAAATTGAGTTCATTATATGAATTTGCAAGCGGAAAGTTGATTCCATGGAGTTCTAAGT
Organism: Indri indri; assembly: GCA_004363605.1. Taxonomy (NCBI): domain Eukaryota; kingdom Metazoa; phylum Chordata; class Mammalia; order Primates; family Indriidae; genus Indri; species Indri indri. The sequence goes on from RJWJ010000879.1 coordinate 77,754, forward strand.
TATTTGAGAAAAAAAAAACCCCACTAATATCTAACTGGAGGCATTCTAAAAGTATTTACAACAATTTCCATAATTATTCCACGATTCGAGAAAGCTGCATACAATTTACACTGTCCTGTTTAGGAATGTTTTTCAAAGGACTTGGCACACTGTGGCTTTCACATAGCTCTGGGGGTGTTCACAATGATGTATTATTGCTCTGTAATCAGCTCTGCGGTACCCAGGCACACAGGATACAAATCTTCTTTAAGACTCCTTGCTTGCATGTTAGAAGTGTTTAAAGATACTGTTTCAAACTAATTCCAAGAGATCAAAAACTTTATACGTTATAAAACCTGAGTCAGTTACAGGGCTCTGTTTCCGGGAAATAAGATCAGATTTGAAATACTTCATTGATTTGAACATAAAAATTCTTATACAACACCTACTAAGATATTTGATAAGGAAAAAGAAAAAACAAGTTAGTACAGGAGTGTAAATCCTGGCTTTCATACCTATGAACATTTTTTTTTTAAGTAGTGACAAAGACTATTTCCTTTACCAAAACTTTAGTCAGGCTCCTATGAGTCTCCTGCTCGAGTACCTTGGGCTTCCCTCTCTGTCCATGTAGAATCCAGTTTGAGAAAGAGTCAAATTTGGAGGGCAAGATGTCTTGGGTAAAGGAAAGTGTATGGAGTTAAAACAATTGTTTAAATTCCTGCTTGTCCATACTAGCTCTGTGTGTTCTTGGGCAATTGAATTACTCTCAGTTTGCAGTTTTCTTACAAATAAAAAGGGATACTCAAATATAATTACCTAATTTGGTTGTATTAAACAAGGAAAATGTATACAATACTTGGAATATAGATTTTAAAAAAAATAGGTATTGTTATTAACAAAGTTCCCTTATAGGTCTCATTTGTTCCAATTTTTTTTTGTTGTTGTTGTTTATAGATTACTGGCTCTAGCAATTTAAATTACATAAGAGCTATTTTTTATTCTCTTCTAGACTAACGCTAATTTCTATCGATAGTGGTCATCACTATAATTCTGATTATAGTGGTCTTCATTATAATTCTGTAAGTGACCCTTCTACCTGCCTAAAATAACTGGGAGGGTACCCATATTTGAACATAGTTTTATGTGTCTTTAACAGTGTAATCTGTACTTGCTCAATTTTCAAGTTAAGATTTTATTACTGTTATCATAATTTAATTCCTATATTTTATTCTTTCCAAACTCTAAGCAATATCTTATATCTAAAAAAGTGAAATATTTAAGGAATAAATGTGCTGAGAACAATCACAGATACTTGACAAAGGAATAATGACTGAAGAATTATTAGCCTCTTTCAATTTAATATAGACATTTATATGGCATGAGAGGAGAGTTCCTTTGCTTAGAGCTTAGGAAAGATACGCTGACATAATGGAAATCGTGCAGTGATTTTAAATAGTTGTTCAACAACATGTTAAAATCCCCTACATTTTTTTTTAATCTACTTGTATGACTAGAAACCAACATCCAAAAAAGATGCATTTAAAGTTGGCAGTCTTAGGCCGGGAGCGGTGGTTCACGCCTGTAATCCTAGCAGTCTGGGAGGCCGAGGCGGGTGGATCGCTCAAGGTCAGGAGTTCGAGACCAGCCTGAGCAAGAGCGAGACCCCGTCTCTACTAAAAATAGAAAGAAATTATTTGGACAACTAAAAATCTATACAGAAAAAATTAGCCGGGCATGGTGGCGCATGTCTGTAGTCCCAGCTACTCAGGAGGCTGAGGCAGGAGGATCACTTGAGCCCAGGAGTTTGAGGTTGCTGTGAGCTAGGCTGACGCCACAGCACTCTACTCCAGGCAACAGAGTGAGACTCTGTCTCAAAAAAAAAAAAAAGTTGGCAGTCTTAATCATCAAAGAGAGTTCGTTGAGTACCATTAGTAACTTAGCCCTATGTTAAATGTTGAGGGAGATATGGAATACATTTGGGTTGCATGGCATAAAATGATATAATCCAATTAAAGAACCCAATAAGACATGTCCGAGTAAATGGTAAAAAATGTAAAACTGTTTATAAATAAATATTAAATTCTTTGCTAGAAATTCTATAATTTAGACATATAAAAAAGAGGATCTAGGAGATTCAGTGAAGAAGTTGAGAGAGTGAGATTTTTCCGTGGAGGCCTCAAGCTCTCAAACCTAAAGGCCTAGTGACCAGTAGTGCCTATGAGAAGAGATGGATAAAGGATTTTTATGATGTTTTGATGGAGACATTTTCTCCAATGGAATAAATAAAGCAGGGATAGGGGTGTTACGTTCAGTGAGAATGTCAAACTCAGGGTTTAGACCTGGCAGTCATTACCATTGAGTTTGAAAGATGAACATAAATGTGCTTTCAATAAAAATAAATTGAATATAAATTTTTAAAATAAGAATGATCCTAAACTTTTTTCCTTCCAACATTTTACTTTTAGAATTAAAATTATTCAAACCATGATTATGTGTTGCCTTCTCCAGTCTTCTCCAGGGGCTATAACACAATAGCATAGACTGGGCGGCTTCAACAACAGACACGTATTTCTCACGGTTCTGAGGTCTGGGAAGACCAAGGTCAAGGTGCCAGCAGATTCAGTTTTCAGGGGGGCTCTGTTCCTGGCTTGCAGACAGCCACCTTCTCACTGTCTTCTCACATGGTCTCTTCCTCTTCTTCTAAGGATATGAGTCTGTTAAAAGATAAACTTAGGCACATTAAAATTTCTTACAAGTTTATTTGAGCATTCAACAATTCACAAATCAGGCAGCACAGACCACAGGCAGTTCAGCGCTCCACTGAGGGGAAGCGAGGAGAAATCTTTTATAAGGTTTTCACGAAAGCAAGACAAAATGTATTTGACTGGTTGAAGTGGAAAGTCCCTAGTTAGAGGTTACTTCGTCAGTTTCTGACTGGTTAAGTTTAAGTTTTGTTTTACTGTTTACGGTGAGTTGGGCTTTGGTTTGCTTACGTAGGAACCCAAGACACGGGAGCTGTCTCAGCCTAATAGCCTCCCAATTTTTTAAAGCAAATCCCATCACAGAGGCCACCCTCATGACCTCATCCAAACCAAATTGCTTCACAAATGTCCCACCTCCAACCTCCAAATCTATCACATTGCAGGTTAGGGCTTCAACTTACAAATCTGGGGGGGGAGGGAGGTACAAACATTCAGTCCCTAATGTGTGTTAAAGGATGGTGGTCTCCGTATCTGTGTAGCCTGAAAGGCTCCAAAATTATGTAGATCTGTAGTCTTTGTGCATAGTTATACAAGGATAAGGAAGCCCCCGAAGGCTTCTAAGATAAGATACAATTAGTAAGCTTTGAGTCCAGAGATAATAGCCAAAAATATCTGACCTTTAAATTGTAGATTCTATAAACCCTCTTGTTAATGAAGTTTTCATAATAATTTACCCTACCAAAGGGTTAGGTTTTTATTTGTGGAGCTGAATACCTTAGAGGCAAATGAGGTGATCACTTAATACAAATTTGAGCTTACTCCAGTAAATGCGGTGGAGCAGTGAGTCAGCGGGAGTTTGCTGAAGGCAGCTGCTCTAGCACCCCATATTAAACAGAGTGAGGAAGCCCCTAAATGATCTCCTCTGCTCAGGGGCCTGGAAGCCAGTGTCCTTGGTGGCTTCTGGCTTAGCATTAAGTTGTTCAGAGATATACCAGGAGAATACACAAAACTTCCAAGTCAGGATATAACTATTGCAAATGTGTACCAGCTAGACCTAACCCTGATTCATTCATTTCTTCTATTGCATTCAGATATTTTTGACTTGAATAATTCTATTTAAATTTTGTAATCAGGGTAAGGGGAAGATTAAGAAAATTTTATAAACATGAAAAGCTGTAGCTTTAAAAAATGGTTTCTCTGTTCCTGAATAATTTTAATGGAGAAAAGAGTTTCTTCTAATGTGACACACACAGTTCCCTAAAAATAATGGAATATCTGTCAAACTGCAAATTTTTTTCTTGGCTGGAATTTAGTGTAGGGTGTAATGCCCTTTTCTTCTCTGCCAAGGAAAATATATTGAAACTGGTACATTTTTTTCTTTTGAACTTTGAGCTTGAAAAAAATGGTTTAAAAAAATGAAACTATTCTAGTGTGTGGTAAAAAGTCTGTATGTTAGAAAGTGCAGATTTGGGGAAGTATACAAATTATACTGTGGCAATAGTCACTATTTTATAAATCTCGCCATTTATTTAGGCAAAGTTATGAATGCTATCTACTGTGGGTGTCTGAAGAATGTATTGCGAGATGCCAGATAACCTCACTGTGATTCCATTTAAATTATTCTTAGGATTACCCTAAGCCAGAAGGAGAATGAAGAATTTTAAAGTTAACGTTAGAAATATCTAATAATGATCATGAGAAATATATATATGTTCCAGCATATGAAGAAATACTGCACTATCTTGGCTATCCAAGACCCGACAGGACAGGAGATGAAGCTGCAGGATATGTTTATCATGGGCCCTGCCCTTCTCCTACCTGCAATTCTAGGAAGTACTCTTTAAGGAAATGGCATCCTTAATTAACTGAGCTAAGTCAAATATTAAGCACTTCACCCAGTAACAGACAGTTGGCGATCGATAAATGTCATTTCTCTTCTCCTGTATTTTGTAACTTGGTTGACTCAGCCATTGTTGGTTTAAATATAAAATTTAAAGATATTTGTGCCATATTTAAGTCATTTAAGAATAAATTTTGTTTAAAATAATTAATAAGCACTAAGCAACTCTGAGTGGAAACATGACTGTTAAAATACAAGACATCAAAATGAAACAGCCGGCATCAGAGTTACAAGAAGCAGTAGCAATTAAATGTATCAGAATATTCTCTAAAATATTCAAAAAACAATAATTCATAAAAAGATTTTAATATGCTTTTAAAGAAATATTCAGATTTGGCCCAGAATTCACTCATAGGAAGCGAAAGTTGTATAGTTGAGGAGCCAGGTGACTAGTTTCAAAATTGTTCAGATGTGGCCCTGATGCAATAGCTGCTCAGAGGGACTTCTGACAATTTCTGTTTTACTGCAGGAGACACAAGTCATTATTCACACAACCCAGAAACCACAGGGGCAGCTGGCATAAAGTGAAATATTCTTATTGTGTGTCCTGTGCACATTTTACCCTGAATAACTTATAGGACAGTCACAAAGGCAGTGGTTAAATGCATTTTAACACATAGGGATACTTCTGCTACTCATACCTAGCAAGCACGCTAATATGTATCTACCCATCACATCTTAATTTCTCAAGTCATGAGAAATGTTATGGCAAATCTGAAATTAAAACAAAACAACAAAGCAATTAGCATAGATGATTTTTTTAATTATTAAAAAGTAACTCACATAGAAGAATTTTTTTTCTAATTAACATAAACTGAAAAGTCCAAGCCCTTTATTTCAAGAAGGATCATTACTTTTAAAATCACCTTAGATTAGAATATACTTTCATTTGGGGACAGAAAGCTGAAATTGTATATGGGTGAAGTTCTGAAGTGAAAAAAAGAATAAAGCTTGGGGTATAATTCTAATGATAACATTATCATTTATTAATATAGCAAGATTTAGAATTTGTTATTAATTATAGGGCACTTTGCATATGAATGGATAAAAAGTGTATACTTTGCTCAGATTTAGTCACCTCTTGATAAAGTGCACATGTATAATCCGGTTTATGCATTACTTGTGTCCAGTCATATATATCCCAGCTTGGCTTCTATTATCCAGGGCCTCATTTTATAGATTATGCTCCCAAACCATAGTAGGTATGTGTTAAGGGAAACAAACTAATGTAAATATTAACATACTTAAAATATGGGTACATTTTCTAAAAACATATATATGAACAAAAAGTATTGAGTAGAAAATTGATTATTAATATGCACACAACTAGCCACTTATTCCATCCATTTACATATATTGCTAGTTGATTATAAAAAGTTCAAATCAATAATCATCTAAATATAAAATTTATTACACTGTATGCCTCCTACCCTACTTCCTCCAGCTACTCACCTCAATTTCTAGAATTTAGTATATGTGACTGAGGTTTATGGGTCATAACTAGTCTTTTGCTACCACCCATGAAAACAACCCCCTCAGAATCTTGCATTTCCTCTTTCTAATAGTGAAGGAGGTCTGGAATTTTCACGTTTATGTCTTAGGGTCACATGTTCTTTTGAAATTAATCTTCCTCAAGGGTGATTAATTCCAGTCATTTTAAGTACAAGTGTCAAGCTTTGCTGGTGCTTAGGAAAGAGGTTTCTTCCAAATAGAGCTTAAGCACTATCTGCAAGTGCCAGAGATTTTCCCAGGAATATATTTGTGAATTGAAATTCTGCAGCCAGAGACTAGATTTCAAATGCTGGGAAAACAGATAAGAGAAAGGAAAGGCAAAAATTCTCCCTGACAAGCACTTAATTAGCATCTTAATAGGGTATCTACACTCCTGAGAAGTTGTGCTGATGCATGCCCTATCTTAAAAGGTCAAAGAACTAGAGTTTCTTTTCTCTTTTGTAAGATGCTCTAGGTTGTTTTTCTGCAGTAGCAACTGAATGCACAAGTAATATTTAGATAACATCCTGACAGATAAATCCCCTTTGCTGCTCAAAAGGCACTGGGATCATTAGAAATAACTGTCAGGGTAAGTGGAGAATTAAGTGAAGTAAACCTATTGAGAAGGGGTTATTACTGTGTTTTAGATTTGTATTTTCCTTGTCCTGCCATTTGTGCCTTTTCCTGGATGAATAACAACTTCACAGAGAAAACTGAAGCAATCAGAAAAGCCTCTACAGTCCCCACCCCATAGCTACCTATCTACCTTGGTATGTTCCCAGCTTTAGCTCCTCTACTGTTTCTATGAAAAAACTCTCCATGCGTCTAGCTTGAGGTCATCTCATCCCTGATCTCCTATTCAAGGTCATTGCTCCAGCAATTACCCTTTTCTCTCTGGCATCAGTCATTTTTCCATTTCTAAAGAATCATGCCATCCACATACAAACACTATTATTTCTCCCATCTTAAAACAAAGAACAAAAAGACTCCCCGCCCCCCCAAAAAAAACTTTGTTTCTGCTCTCTAGTTCATATACCATTTCTCTCCTAACAATCGGACAAAAAGTCCTTGAAAGAGTTCTCCATACTCCCTGTATCTCCTATTCTCTCTCAAACACACTTCATTCAATTTTTGTCCCCAGTGCTCCATCAGGACTGTTCTTATCAAGGTCATGATTACCTCCACATTCTTAAATCCTATAATCGTTTCTCAGTGCTCAACTTTCTTGACCTGTCAATAGCAATTGACCCAATGAGATCAATTTCTCCTCCTCTTAACGCTTACTGCACTTGGCATTCGGGACACCGCTTTCACCTGGTTTTGCCTTCTCAATCCATTTTCTGGTGTCTCCTTTTCTCTCAGGTATCTTAATGTTGAGAGCTTCTTTTCTCTATCTTTACTCATTCCCTCAGTGATATTATCCAGTCTCATGGTTCAAAATAGCATCTATATTCTGATGGCTCTCAAATTAATATCTCCATCTTAAGCCACCCCCTGCCCCAAATTTCAAATCATCTGCCTATTTGACATCTCTATTTGAATGTTCAGTAAGCATTCAGATTTACCATGACCACACTCAGTTCCCAATATTGTCCCCCAAAACTGTTCCTCCTATAGTTTTCTCCATCAAAATTTATGGCAACTTCATACCTTCATTTACAAAGGCCAAAAAGCTTGGTATTATGTTTGATTTTTCTCAGTCCCTTTCACCCCTCATCTGAAGGCAAATTCTATTGACTCTCCCATCAAAATATATCCATGAATGAAACACTTCTCATCACCCTCCCTGCCACCACCATGGTCTAACCACTCATTTCATGACCGTATCATTCCAGTAGTCTCCTAACCTCTTTGCTTCTACTTTTGGCCCCCAACCAGCCTCAAACCCTTAACTTTATTCTCAAGAAAGCAACCAGGAAACTTATCAAAAAATAAGTATGATCATGTCATTCAACTTTTATTGACTGAAAAGTCAATAATGGCTGGTCGTATCAGTTGGAGTAAATGCAAAGTCTTTAACATGACCTACAAGATCCCATCTGACTCTCCCCTCTTTTCTATACCTCTTCTACTACTATTTTCCCTCTTGTTCACCCTGCTTCAGCCATGCAGGTGTCCTCACTGTTATTTAAGGATCCTCCTGCAACAGAGCATCTGCTCTTGGCATTCCTCTGCCTGTGAGGCTCTTTGTTGAGACATCCACATGGTCACCTCCCTTACTTCCTTTGGGTCTCTGCTCTGGAAAACCTTGACTGGCCATTCTAAGCTTTTAATATTTCTCAACCCCATCTCCTGAACTTCCTCATTGTTCTATTTTATTTCCTTAGCATTTACCACTATATTTACTTATTTATGTTGGTTATTATATCTGCTATAATGTAATTGAGGACGGGAATTTTTCTACTATTTTCCACAATGCCTGGCAGATTGTAGTCACTTCATAAATTTTTTTGAATAATAACGTAATGTTTTATTGCTAATTGTTGGCTTTGTGCACATGATAAAAAGAACAACAACTTAGTCTATCAGAAGCACAATGTTTACAATCAGGTCAGTCTGCTCACTCACATTCTCTAAATCTGAACCCCGGTGCTGTGGTTTGAATGTGTCTCCCAAGTTTATGTGCTGGAAACTTAATCTCCAAATTCATATGTTGATTGGATGTAGAACACTTGAGAGATAATTAGGGTTAGATAAGGTCAGGTTATCAAGGTGGGGCCCCCATGATGGGACTGGTGGCTTCATAAGAGGAAGAGAGACCTGAGCTGACATGCATACTCTTGCCCTCTCTCCACGTGATGCTCTCTGCCATGTTATGACGCAGCAAGAAGGCCCTCACCAGATGCTGGTCATGTCACCTTGGACTTTCTAGCCTCAGAACCATGAGCTAAATAATCCTCAATTCTTTGTAACTTACCCAGTCTGTGGTATTCAATTATAGCAACAGAAAATGAACCAAGACACTTGGGTTCACATAAATAAAAATACTTTTATATTCTGGTAACAGTATTAAGATGTAGTTAGGTAAATAGTGGAAACTGATAAGCACCTATGAGAAGGAAAAGTAGCTCAGGGCAGTCTGAGAAATGTGAGGTTTGCAATATTTGTCAGGCCCAAAGAGACATGAGTATGAGACTTCAGTCATGTGGCGGGGGCGGGGGTGGGGGGAGAACTTGCCCTTTCCCCCGAAAGTCTGCTGAAAGATCAACTCAAAATTAAGGCAGATTAATGAGAGAGAGGTTTATTTTCCATTCCCATGGGGAGAATCACGGAGTAATTACTCAATATCCAAATGGGATCCAGATATTTTTATACCTGCCTTTTAGAGGGGAGAGATACATGAACAGTATAGGTAAGTCTGTTTAGGGTGAATACATAGTGGCTAGGGAGGATGAATGGATGGAGGAAACAAATTGACTTATAAATGATTCTGTCTGCAAATTAAATTAACCAGAGAGACAGGTATTATATTTAAAATGATTTGAGCTAGTCTGTTTGCATTCTTGATCTTCTTTCCTGCAATACATTGAGGTAACAGGGAGAGGAAGGAAAGGCAATTGTTTTCGATGAGTCTGCTTGTTTTATGAAGAAAAAGGGAAAGCCACTTCCAAAGCCTGATGATCCTTAAGGACTCTTAATTCAAAATACTGTTTATACCAAGGAGTCATATTTTGGGGTGAAATTTCCTAAGCTCCTTCATTTGTGATCTTGATTCAGTTAGCCTGAGTAATCAAAACATCATTATATTGAACATAACTCAGATATCTTTATAAAAAATGATTTCACTAAAAAGTAGAAGCTTGTCAGTTCTCTCAAAACACTGTAATGTGGTTATTTTATGTGGTGAAACTTACGATACTGAAAGTTTGGTGCTTATCTCCAATGCCAAATCAGTGAGATTGAAGAATGAGAACAAATGGTTTGAGGAAAAGGAAAGATAAGTTTATTAATTTGCCAGCAAATGAGGAGGGTGGTAGATAAGCATGTCAAAAGACCACCCTCCTGCCTTTAAGCAGAAAAACAGAACTTTTTAAAGGGGTTTTAGATGGTTGGGCTCAGGTCTACATGTGTCTACATGTGTCACATGTCATGGCTTCTGGCTATTATTGTTGAGCTACAATTGGCGATTGAAGTAGACCTTATCTCAGGTGAGGATGACCTTGTGACTCTTGTCCAGACAATTCTATTGAGCCATCTCCTATGGTTTAAGATAACAGAAAACAAACAGCAAAGAACATTTTTTCTGCCCTTTGATTACTGGCCTTGGGAAGGAATGCAGATTTTAATTCCCAAGAAGGATGAGGGGTTTTAAAGAGACAACTTGCAAAACATTTTGTTGCCCTTTTTCAGACCTTTACCTCTGTTACACTTACCTATTATTGTTTAAGACTTGCTGTGTTTAGCCCCCTTGAATTTTGGCCCAGTGTAGTTCAGCTGCCTTCTTACAATCTTATTTTCTGTCTCTTCTTTTCTTCCCAGGTTAAAGGCTCCAGAGGTAGATCTTTCTTTCCCTTTATCCCTTTGCTAGCTCATCTAGGCTTCCCTCTGGAGAGTCTCTGATTGGTTTTTGTATTGTGCATGCTTGTCCTAGCACCATGCCTCCTCAGGACCCGAACATCATCTGGTATCAAAGTCTAGTCTTCTTGTAGCCTATTTTACCAGTTCCACTCAACATTTCTTTCTTTGGGGATTAAAAATTTAGGTATTATAAATGAAAAGAACAGGATATCTTATAGAGCGATAATGCATATCGTCAGCTAAGAATAACCAATGAGAGCAATTATAATAATTGTAATTTTAATTACAATATTTAATGTTAAATCCCTCAGGCTATAATTCAGAGCAGGAAGCTGGAGCCGACATTAGCTTGGACTTAAACCATACTCTTAGCTATCATCTCAGTTACTTGTGTGTCCATTTAAGTCTCGCCATTCTTAGAAAGCTTAGTAGAGTGACCGTCAACTCCATTCATATTTGATTTAAATCTAAGCCTTCTTTGTAAAGCTGCATAAGTTACAAAGTCAATGTAGACAGTGCTAAAGTATAAGTAAATGTATAATTATAAAGTGTACGTAATAAAATTTCAAATAAAAAACATTTCCACAGGTTGATTATTTGAATACAATACTCCGAATTTTAATTTATAAACCTATTCTATGAAGAAAACTATGAAGTTCTCACCCACAATGTTGGCTTTCTGAGTTTTAAAAGATAATCTTGAAATTCTGGCATTGTGTTAGTTTTCCATTGCTGCTGTAACAAATTTTCTAAAACATCTTGATTTGAAACAAATTTATTTAACAATTCTGTAGGTCAAAAGTCTGACACAAATCTCACTGGGCTAAAATCAAGGTGTTGACAGAGCTATGTTCCCTTCTGGAAGCTCTAGGGGAGAACCCACTTCCTTGCCTTTTTCAGCTTCCAGAGGTAATCCGCATCCCTTGGGTCACGGTCCCCTTCCTCCATCTTCAAAGTCAGCCATGGCAGGTCCTTCTCACATCACGTCACATCTGTCTGATCTTGCTTCCATTATCAAATTTTTCTTTGACTTTCTTCTGCTTCCTTCAACTTTTAAAGACCCTTATGGTTTCACTCAGATACTCCAAAATTGTTGATGAGCCATACTAACTCCCCTTTTTCCATGTATTTTAACATATTCACAGGTTTCAGGGATTACAATTCTTTACCAAATTCATATTGAATTAATAGATACTCAAAACATACAGAAAGTAGGAAATGAGCCATAAACTATAAAATAGGTGATGTAATATGCATTTCTAGGTGAGGCAATGCAGACTTCAAGAGGTAGTTTGCCCCACCACTGAATCCATTTGAATTGAGCTCTGCTCACTTGGCAGTCTACACGCTTTCCATTAATTACATTACGCTGTATAGAATTTCTTGCCTATCGGATGTGTTCTGGAGATACATTGGTTAACTTCGTGTTTACTTGAAACTACCCTTGACTTCATCGGCATCCATGACTTTATTAATAGTAGTAACACTTTCTACATGGTTAATCTCAGTGAGGTCAATGGAATTATTTAAGAAACTTTTTTTGTTGGAAAACATAGATTCAATCTTTCTTTCATACGGTATACTTTATAACATTTTAGCTTTGTCACATTTATAATGAGAGCTCTGTATAAATAATACAAAATGTCTCTTGACATCTTTCTTGCAAAGAGAGTTAGTGTGCTCTCTTGTTTCTATAGGGTTAACTTTAATCAGCAAGTTAGCATAGACATTTTGGAGATCTCACTTGCTGATACATAAGAAGCAGGCACTTATTTGCATAATGCATCCTGCCAAGTTCAAGTGAATACAATAGCATAATAGAGCACGATTTAGTGAAATAAGAGAATGGAGAAATCCAAAAGAACAAATCTTGTCAAGAACAAACTTTGTCAGCACTCAAAAGAAACAATATTTTTAGGTATAGTTCTCAGAATTATTCGTGGTAATTTAAAAAAAAAATGAAGTATTCTGTCATGAACCTCTATAGTTTTATAAACAAATGGCATGTCTCATATGTAAACCAATCTTTTTGTATCTGAAGTCAGTTTAATCCCAACATCCTAGCAAATTGTAGCACAGTGCCTTGTACATGGTAGGCACTCTATAAATACTTGTTGAATTAATAAGTGAAGATTAATACCCGATCTTGAAATATGAGCCTAAGAAAATAGACATTCATTTAAGTATAGCTAATATTTAGCTAAGAAATGTATGTAAAATTAATATGATTGGTAATCTTTGAAGTTACATGTGAGTATATGCATATGTTAGAGAAAAAAGAAGAATATTTTTGTAGCCAAGTTATGAAAAAAATAGCGAATTTTATTTGCATTTTTCTGAACACATGAAATTATCAACCTGCAAAATGCCTTACGTACAACTGTAGAATTTATTAGAACTTTCACTGATAGTGACATTGACTTTTAAGTTTTTTAAGGTTGTGTAGTCAAGTTCTTAAAAGTTACTGTTGCAGCACAGTTAGACTTAACTTTGAATTATGTCCATCTGTCTGCACTAAAACAAAAAGTAGCTATTAGAATAAGAGAAAAATATGGGAGGCCACCGTGAGCCTGGATGACAGTCATCTAATAAACAAGACTTAAAAAAACATGACACTTCTCTGACTGGATTTTTCTTTCCCTTCTCTAAAATAAAAATTTATAAATTATACCACAGTATGAAAAGAAATGAAAAGTTCTCAAAAGGTAGAAAAATGGCCACCAATTTAAAATGGTAAAAAAGTCCCCTGTTTCATAGCAACTTAATTATTTGAAGAGAAGATGTCAAAGTTTTATGGATACATAGGCTAAATAAAACCTTTACTTTGGGCTCTTTTTCACTTTTTGTTCTTCAAAGGAAAAAACAGGAAACAAACTTAAGAAAGGCATTATCTATGTACTGGGTAATATATTATACTTCTTCCACAAATAAGTGTGGATGACCAACTCTATGACAGGCACAATAATTTGTTAAAAGCCTACTATTTAATAAGTTGTGTATTAAGTGCCGAGGATACAACAAACAAGACCAGTCAGTCCCTTATCTCAAGGAGTTTATAGTATACAAATCCCTACCTGGACGGGAGATACAGAGATAAGTATACACCCTTGCACTTCCTGTCCTTGAGGAATCACCTTGAAAGGGCACCAGAAAGCTTTTCAAATGGTTCTATTTAAAATCCTAAGCACATATTGTAATATTCCAAATGAAAGCATCTGACAGCTTCTCTGTATATTTCTCCTCTAACCCTCAACTGAAAACTGGCTGACCTCCAAATACCTGACTTCTCTGTAGTCCTTTCAAGAACAAGCTTATTCACTGTCCCATAGCCCAAATTCCTAAAGCAACTGCAACATTCTCTTGGTTCTCTTCGCCAGTTCTAGATCATTATCTTTTCCATATTCATGCAAGAAATACCCCTTCATCCTTTAAAACTTACAGCATCCAAATTTGTCAACCCTCTAAATTTCCTTCTTTCTGTCATTTTTCTGACCAATCAATTCTTCCCCACATTCGTTGATTTACATTCTTCCTTCTATCTCATTTTCCTACATTCTTCTGGAATGAAGATTTCCATATGCAAGCAGACGTTCTATCCAACCACCTAGTCGCACTGTTCATTGTGATCTTCAAATCCAATCATTCCCATCTCTGCTTTGGTTCAATGCATACTCCCAAGATAGCATGCCAGAAGTTACCATCTGAAAGCTCCCCTACCCAGGAATTTTAACATCCCACAACCCCTTAATTCATTGAACCCCCTTCCCGTCTAGTTTTCTCGATCTCCTTTTCCCAGTATCCTTGCTCTTCGACTGACTTGAGTCCTTTAGTCACCCTGTCTTCTCCCTGCATTGACTTCCTTCTCTGTGCTTTGAACATTGTGAGGTTTGTAACTTCCCATGCTTTCTCTGCAACCCTCCTAAATCCTTCACCTTATGTATTTCTTCTCTATGGACCTGCTGCTGAAGCCCAAACCATCAATCTTCCCCTCACCTCATCAGTGTTTGTATTGCTGCTGAGCAGTGCCAGAGAAGGTGTCACAATCACTTGAGTGTTGGCAGTAAACGTGCACGGTCTCTGACTCCCGTCATTCAGTACAAATCAACAGCAAGCATCCTCGATCCACTGCTCTCCTCCTTCCGGCTCCCGCAGGTACCAAGACAGTCTTCCACCCTCTCATCTTACCTTCTGCTGACCTGGCTTTCTGTAGCTAGTGACTGTGCTTTACAGCTGAGTTTGACGTATCCACTCTTTATCATCATTATCTCATTTTCTCTTTCAGAAAAAGAACTACCAAAAATATGAATCCAGTGCATCTTTTTGCTCCATTATGGCTTTATGTGTTGGCTTTTTCTTTATAACATATAAATATGCTCATTGCTTCCATTGGGAAAAACATCCTTGACACTTCACATCATTGTAACCCACAGACTCCTTCTTGGTTTTGATTTTTATTTTTGTCTTTTTGGCTTAACAATCAAATTTCTTGAAAGCATAATTTACATGCAGTCACTACATTTCCTCACATACCATTCACTTCTCATTTTCCAAGAATGTGATTACTGCACGAAATACCCTCAAATTTTCTCTGGTGCCTTTGCTGTGCCTAGAATGCTTCTCAATCACCTCGTTCACCATGATTGCACTCTGTATTAAGAAGTACTTACTACACTGCTTTGTAGCTTCTTGCTTATGACCCTTAACAAACATCCAAGAACCATGTTTTGCAAAACTGTAGTTTTCCCAGCTAGCACAGTGCCTGTATCATTTACTTTGGGCTCTTTTTCACTTTTTGTTCTTCAAAGGAAAAAACAGGAAACAAACTTAAGAAAGGCATTATCTATGTACTGGGTAATATATTATACTTCTTCCACAAATAAGTGTGGATGACCAACTCTATGACAGGCACAATAATTTGTTAAAAGCCTACTATTTAATAAGTTGTGTATTAAATGCCGAGGATACAACAAACTTAGTAAGTGCTTAAATACTATTAAAATGAATGACTAGATCACTACAGATAGTGAACCTAAGGTATATTATCTCCATGAATTTATAGCAATATGTCACTGAAAGAGGATTATGATTGTTTAACTTCTTAATTGTTTAAGATATCCTAAAAAGTATTATCTCTATCACTTACTAGTTACTGGTAACTTTATAAAGTCATTTCCCTAAGTTTCCTCCTAGGTAAAAATACTATAGTCCCATAGTGTTCTGAAATGTACTTGTTTCAAGTATAACTTTCAAACTCATAAACTGCATACCACATGAGTAGATGAATGCTAACATACTTCACTGAGGAAGGTAAGGTTTGGTCATTAGATTATTTGATTCCTCTCTTTGAGATATTTTAGAGCAGTTGTCAGTGAATGAATGAGTAGAAGCTAGGTTCGTTGCCAATTCCAAAGAGTTGTCATTTTTTCCCATCTCATTTCGTGTTGTTAGTTGCGAAAAGGGAATAAGAAATATTTAAACCCTTTGTGATTTTGTGAGAGAGAATGAGAATAAGAAGAGAAATAAGAACTGTAATTAAAATAACATTGAAATAAAATGACTATATCCTAAAGGCTTTAATTTTATGTAACTATACCAAGAAATAAAAGTAAAATAGATAAAGCATTTTAAAAATGCCACTCTGTTTTAGGTTAATTCTAACTCTTTTTTTCCCTCTGCAGATTGGACACTGTTCTATTTTTACTGCTCACACTGTCACTTTCCTAAAGCAGTTGAATAAGCCTCAGAGGACAAAGGGATCGCTCTGAAGGGCATTAGCTTTGCAGTAGGGAAGCTATTGGAGCTCTGTTCTGTCGACTCAGTGTCTCCTCAGATCAGATGAGTAGGAGAAACAGCCTGTCAGCAGATCTTTTGCCACCACGCACACTCATGCCAAATCAAGCAGGTCAGTGGTATCTCCAGAATCCTGTCTATGTGGACGATATCTCCAACTGCAAGGTAAAACTGAAGACACCATTCATTGAACTGCAGCAATTCTCTCACTTTTAAATATGGATTTTCATGAAAGAGTTTTTGTGTGGCCTAAGGCAATGATGAAATAGTTAATAGGATCCAGGCTCCATAATCTGGAATGCAAAATATATAATCCCATCATTTAAAAAGAATCATATCCAAATGTCCAATGCCTAAAAACATAGGACTTTAAAATTAGAATTCATAAATGTGATGCCTTCCAAGTTTCTGAAGCTTCAGTGAAAATGAAATTACATCCAAGTGCTATACGCTGTGAAATATAAAATGCACTAGTAAGTTTCAGAAAAAGTTTCAGCAATGAAAAAAGATGACACAACCTTCCATAATGAAGGTTTTCTGCTTAACCCTTAGATAGCCAAACAACTAAACTGACACTATATTTTCCTAGCTTTCAAATTATATACTTTTCAGGTTCAATAATAGTATGTCTGAAAATTTGTATGGAAAGAGTAAATAAAATGAAGAGCGTGAAACTGATTGTAGCTGTGCCTACTAAATTTGCACCTGTCAGGGTCATTCTTCTCCCTTTGGACAGAATCTCATTTGAATATTTGAGAAAAATAGAATTCCAAACTTAAAATTGCTATAGAAGACACCAGGATTTCCCACCATTAATAAATAATTGCATTTAATTATTTTATTTTCTTTCATTTTCAAGAAAATTCTTCATCTTTATGCAGTCAGTAGAATATAGCGAATCATCATTTGTTGTAAGATACCCTTTGTTTTACATCTTTAAAAAAGTTTTCTTTTGCTCTCCTTTTTTTTCCCTCCTCAAAATTTCCAATTTCCATTATGGGTGCTTCCTAACCATCTACTCTGATTGTGTGACAAAAAAGCCCCAACCAGATACGAGAGCCCAATTTTTCATTATACTTTCTGTCCTATAATTATTATTTTCAGTACTTTATTCACTTCCTGCTGTTGTTATCATTGTTGCTTTAAGTGGAATGCTTTGTATTTGGCCTGTTGGGTTTCATTTTTTATTTCTTCTTTAGTTCACTAAGGTGGTTTTGAGTTCTGAAATGCTAACTATATTTTCTAACTTGGAGATCTGTACAAATTGAATGTCTTCTATTTTATGACCCAGATCCAAGAAAAGATTCCTACCACTCATTCATTCATTCAAACATCCACTACCAAATACATAAACAGCAGCTTAGTAAAGTTTTAAAAAAGTAGACATGGACACCAAAATCAAAATTTTTTCAACATATTATAGGAAATAAGGATTCACTATACAAGTATAACTGCTTCTTGGCCTTTTGACTAAGGTCAAGTGTAGGATGCACTATACAAAAACAGTGTACGTGTAACTGAATGAGACTCTTGCCACAAAAGCAGTGTCAAAAGCAGCATGAGAAGTCAGAGAATGGAGAGGTTGTATCTATCCCTATCAGGACAGGCTTCACAGATGAGAAAAACTTTAGCTAGAAGGGATAGGATTATTCTGGAAACAACAGGGAGAAAACACTGTAGTAAGAATGCAGGCAGATACTCACAGGTATGGTAACAATGGCTGTTTAAAGACCATGTAAACTGTTCAGCTTGCCTTAAGCGTAAAATACGTGGGCTAAAAGAGAGGTTGAAATGGAAGACTATGAATATTTTACTATCAAAAATATAAAACCATAATATAATTATGTATTTCCCTCCATGCTCATCTACATGTACATAAAATGTAATCTCTGGCTAATTTCCTGAGACAAACAGAAAAACCATATTCATTTTGAATGAATATATTCATTAATCTCTGACTACTTATAATAGGACAAATATTTTTGATACTACCTCTTTTAGAATATGAGAAAAATTAAATAGAATTCTTCAGGGACACTTAGGACAGCAATAAAATATTTAGCAATCCACTTGCATTTGGGTGCCTACAGTATTCATATACTTTGCATCTCTTGCTGATCATGGTCTATTCAGTTTAGGTATCTAGTTTAAGGATCAGAAGACAATTAACAATTAATAACAAGCTCAAATAGCTTACCTGATATTGTTTCTATGGTATTAGCTGCTTGTTTCAGCTACTTTACATCAATACTGCTAAATCAAAACAAAGGTTGCTAAACAAGTAAAGAAAAGGAGAAGGGTGCTTTTAAAAATCTACAATGTTTGGAATTTATTCTTTGTTATGTAATTATTTTCAAGGTTATAGAAGTGATTAATAACTTAAAATATCCTAGTTCTGTAAGTGATATAACTGTGTCATAGATTAAGTTAGTTTCAATAATTGGAAAGGGAAGTTTTTACCCACACATATTGAAACCACAACACAGAGAAACATAGATCCCAAAACCTGTTTAATTTTTTTTTCACTTTACATGCTCAAATTAACTTTAAAATTAATGTTTTTATTTTGTGATTGTTTTGCTTGTTTTTCTAACATGTTTAGAAACACCCTGATGAATTAAGAAGAGGGTGTCAATGTGTTAAATATATACTGCAACTTACTTTTCTAACCTTTTCAAATGATTAATCACCTGGATTTAAATGTTATACGCTCATTAATGCCTTATCTTCCATTTTCCTATGCAAGATTGATTGCAGGAATTTGGTTTGCTTTCACTGGATTTTAAGTTCCAAGAAGAAGCATAACATATGCTAACTCAAAAATAAAAATGCTATCATATAATGGGTGACAAACAATTAACTAAACTACAACCTCTTAAACAAAAGATGTCTTCAAATTCCATTTCCGTTTCTTATCTTTAGAGATGACAGAAGAGCATATGCCAGCCTGTACATGAGGGCTGTCCTATAGAACACCATGACAATTGCATTGATCTCATTTTGAAAACCCAAACAGGAAAAGACATACTTTACTTGAGTATGTGGATTGTGAATATAACATGAATTAGACACTGTTTTGGACTAGCCAGAGAGATCTGGCCATAAGAATGCTTTGATTTGGGATATTGCTAATTTTTCCCATGAGGGAATATAAAACAATTGAGCCAACAGTAATTAAGTAGCTGCCTTCCTGAATATAATAAAAGTTCTGCTAAAAACTAAGCACTCAGTTTAAATGCAACATTAGTTCCAAACAGAATTAAGCCTGCTTCTTATGGAAATGAGAAAAGAGTGAGGGTCATTGTAAAAGATCTGAGCTATTTAATTACTTGAAAAAAATATTGAATATTGATTATGTGCCTAACATTGTTCTAGGAGAGTGACAAATTATAAATTTAAGATAATAACTACTTTGTTTCCTAATAGGGTAATTACTGTTAATGTGCCATAATAAAAAATATATATTTAGTCTCTGCCCCACCCCACCCTTCTATCACCTGTTGTTTTCTGGCACACAGCTTCTAAAACCCTTGGAATCTCCAAAGTTAGTGTCTTTTTCTGTGATAATAAGATGACTGTGGTCTGGGGCCTCCTAGATAACATCAGGGTGAGTGCTAGTTGCCCAAACCATGTGATTAGAGAGTTGGAACTTTGAGCCCCATCCCAGGCAACCAATGAGCAGAGCAGGGTTAGAGATTGACTCAATCACCAATTACGTAATGAATTGTGACTCTATATTGAAGCTTCCATAAAAAGCCAAAAGGACAGGGTGTGGAGAGCTTCCAGGTTGCTGAACACACGGACGTGCTAGGAGGCTTGCTCACCAGATGAGACGATGAAATCTCTACACTTCTTCCCACATATTACCCTATTGCCGTATTACCTCTTTATCTCACTGTTTACCTGTATCCTGGTAACATCTTTTTCTTTTTTTTAAATAGAGACAGGTTCTTGCTCTGATGCTCAGGCTGGTGTGCAGTGGTACTATCATAGATCACTGTAACCTCAAACTTCCTGTCTCAAACAATCCTCCCGCCTCCACCTCAAGAGTAGCTGGGACTACAGGCAGGCACCACCATGCCTGATTACGTTTTAAAATTTTTTATAGAGACAGGGTCTTGCCATATTGCCCAAGTCGTCTTGAACTGCTGGCCTCAAGCAATCCCCCTGCCTTAGTCTCCCAAAGTGCTGGTATTATAGGCATGAGCCACTGCACCCAGCCTATAGTATCCTTTATAGTAAACTGGTAAACATAAGTGTTTCTTTGAGTTGCGTGAACTGTTCTGGCAAATGATCAAACCCAAGAAGAGGATTATGGGAATCTCCTGTTTATAGACAAGTCAGACAGAAATTGTGATTAACCTGGAGACCAACTATTTCTGTTGGCATATGAAGTGGGGGCCAGTCTTGTGGACCTAAGCCGTTAACCTCTGGGATCTGCACTAACTCTGGTTAGTATCAGTACTACATTGAATTGTAGGACATGTAGCTGGTATTGGAGAATTGGTCACTGTGGGAAAATTTTAAAAAAACTCACATATCTGGTGTCAGAAGTGAAGTGTTCTGGAATTATTCAGTACTGTCTTAATAGGAGTATTTTTGTCCATTTATGTGTAAGAATCACTGATATAATTGGGTTTAAGTCTACTATCTCACTATGTTTTTATTCTAATTACCCCATCTATTTTTGTTTCTTTATTCTTTTCTTTCCTTTTGTATTAAGTATATATTATTACTAAATTTATTTTGTATTATGTTTATTTTCCACTTCTTAACATCATTTTTAAATGATTACCCTAGAAATTTTAAAACGCATCCTGAATTTATTACAAATTACTTGGTTCAGATAGTTCACACACATGCATTGGGCAGAACTCAGCAGAAAGCTTATGGTGTTCCTGTCCAGGTCTCCATAGCTCTTACTACCTGCAGCTATCTGTTCTCCAGTATTCTTTCTGGTGGGTTCTAGACTTCTTACTTCCTCCCCACAAATGACTCCCAACTTCATCTCCTCAACTCAGAGAGATTTGCCAGATTTCACTTGGCTTCACGCTCCCTCCTCTGTGGCGTGGACATTTTCCCCAGGCAGTAAACTGGGATAACCATAGGGCTTACCCCATTTGTTTCCTCATTATCAGGAATCAGTTTTCTGAACTTTTTGGTGTTCCATGTGTGATAAACATTGATCTTTTCAGTTGTTTAAGGTGGTGCAGTAAATCCAGACCCTGTTACTCATTTTGTTTGGAGACAGAGGTCTCCCAGCTTATTTTTCTTCTTTATTATTATTATTATTTTCTTAGTATTTGCATATATGTCATTGGCCGTACTTTTAATCTATCTGTCTTTATGTTCAGAATGAATATTTTTTGTGAAAAACAGTTGCATCTTGTGTTTTTATCCTATTTGACAATCTTTGCCTTATAACTGGAGTATTTAGACCATTTATATTTCATGTAATTATTGGTATTATATTTACATATATTTTATATTTAATTATATATTATAAATTATATATAATTATATGTATTTATTTATAATTATATATATTTTATTCTCTTGCCATTTTCTATCTTTCTCACCTATTCTTTGTTCCTTTGAATCTTCGTTTCACTTCTTTTAGATTGAATATATTTTGTGATTCCATTTTATCATCACAAAAGGCTTATTCATTTTATCTTTTTTATATTTCAGTGGTTGGTCAATGGGTTACAATATAATAACTTTATATTACTACAATTTATTTTCAAATAATATTATAGTACTTTGCATATAGTGTAAGAACCTCATAACAATGTATTTTTATTTTTCACCTCTGTTCTTTGTGGTATTTGTCATACTTTTTATTTCTATATATATTATAAAGTACCCATAAATTGTTTTTATTTTTTAAGCCATCAATTATTTTTATATAAATCAAATAATGAGCAAAATAACCTTCTATATTTATTTATATTTTTACCATTATTATTCTTTTATACGTGTGTCTGTAGATCTCAATTCCCTAAGTATTTGGATTGAATTCACTGCCCTTCTCCCTGCCCCTACCAATTGCATATATTGAAGTTCTAACTCCCAGTACACCTCAGATTGTAACTATATTTGGAGATAGAGCCTTTAAAGAGGTCATTAAGGTAAAAACAGGTCAATAGGTGGGCCCTAATATAATGATTGGTGTCCTCATAAGAACAGTGAGAAACACGAAGGATGTATGTGTACAGAGAAAAGGCCATGTGAGGACACAGCAAGAAGGTGGCCATTTTGCAAGCCAAAGAGAGAGGCCTCGGGAGAAATCAAACCTGCTGACATCTTGATTTCAGACTTCTAGCCTCCATAACTGTGAGAAAATAACTTTTTTGTTGTTTAAGCCACCCATTCTGTGATGATTTGTTATGGCAGCTTTAGTAGATTAATATACTAGGAATGTTACTTAATACTTTTTGGAGTACATATCTGCTGGAGAGTAATTCTCACAGTGTTTGTTTGCATGAAAAATTCTTTATTTCCCCTTCATTTTTGAAAGATAATTTTTCTGGTAAACAATTTTTTCTCTTTTTTTTCATTAAATCCTTTAAGACTGTGGTTCCATTATCTTATGGCTTACATGTTTTTTTTTTTTGTTATCTGTGTTTCTCTGTATAAATGTTTCTTTTTCTCTGCTTTTAAGATTTTCTCTTCATCATTGATTTTAAGCAATTTGTGATGATCCTTGGTGAAGTTTTTTTGTGTTAATTGAAGTTCTTGGACCTATAGGCTTATATTTTATAACAAATTCAGAAAATTGTCAGCATTAATGTTTCAAATATCTTTTCTGTACCTTCCTTCTTTTCTAGAGCTTGAATTATATTTGTCAGACATGTCACTGATGCTGTGTTTAATCCTTGAAGTGTTATTTTTCTTTCTTGCTTCACTTTGAAATGTTTCTGTGCTATGTCCTCAACATCATTGATCTTTTCTTCTGTAGTGTCTAATCTGCTACTAATATAGTCCTACTTTGGATTTTTAAAATATTTCTCATTTCTCCCCTCATCATAAATCTATTTCTATCTACCTTCTTGAACATATGAAGCATATTTTCAAAAGCTATTTTAACATTCTTGTCTTTTCATTCTTTTTTTTTACAGGTCATCTGTTGATTTTTTTCCTCCAAGTTATTAATCATATATTTTAGCTTTTTAGCATGCCTGTTAACTTTTTATTGAATGAAGTACATTGTTTATGGTATGAGTCTGATTGCTGTATAGCAGAAACACAAAATAATTCCCAGGCCTGTTGTGCTCCAGAAATTAATTGGCCTATTGCTTCCTGATATGAAATCAATCTAAGTGCCCATCAACTGATGAGCAGATAAAGAAAATGTATGCGTGTGCGTGTGTGTGTTTACACACACATGTACACACTATGGAATACTACTCAGCCATATAAAAGAACAAATCAATGTCTTTTATAGCACCTTGGATGAAACTGGAGATCATTATCCTAAGTGAATTAACCCAGGAACAGACAACCAAATACTGCATGTTCTTGTTTATGTGCATAGTAGATTGAATATTAATGGAACTCTTTAACCAGATATAACATTGATTTGTTTTTAATCCTGGGTTGGTGAGGAAATAAATATTCTTTGTTATCTAATTAATTATTCATTGTATAATAATCCCCATTCTGTAGTCACCTAAATGTTGATCTCCTCTTGAGTGTCTTTTGCAACTGACTGACTGATATTGGAAATGCAGGAGACCCCAGGAGGAGTGGAGTTTCCCCTTGTCTTTCAGTTATGAGGTTAACTATGTATTTTAAATGGGTAGTCTGCCTATGACACAATGAGGACACCCGTTGGTGAACAAGGGAATCAAAATTTCTGCTCTTGCCTAACAATAAATTCCTCTGGCCTTGGGAAAATCATTTAACCTCTACAACCAACAATTTCCATTTTCCTAATACTCTAGATAGGGGTTGGCAACCTTTTTCTTTTTAGTAAACATTTCAGGCTTTGCAGACCACTTGGTCTCTGTCACAACATCTCAACTCTCCTATTGTAGTTTGAAAGCAACCATAGGCAATATGTAAATGAATGGGCATGCTATAAACTAATAAAACTTTATTTATGTACAGTGAAATTTGAATTTTATTTAATTTTATTTATTTTCATGTGTCATGAAGTATTATTTTCTTTTAATTTCTTCCAAACATTTAAAAACATAAAAATAATTCCTAGTTTGTGGGCTATGTAAAAACAGGCTGCAGGCTGGCTTTGGCCCGTGGGCCCTGGTTTGCTGAATCCTGTTCTATAATAGATTCCTGCTGAGAATAAAATTCCCTTTGGCTTTCTTGGGTCTGGGATGGACAAGAAACAAGTCAATTCTTAGGTAAAGAATTAAAGTGATAATAAAGAAGTTTTTAGAGAAGTTACAGAAGACAGTGTCATGAAGTGATGTTTTTGGTCGGGCACAACAAGCAACTAGTTGAGGTGAGGAATGACACAGAGAAAAGGAGGGACTCAAAGGATAGACTTGCTGGGTTGATTAGCAGACTTTCTAAGCAAGATATTTCTGGCTTGAACTAAAACAGAAATAACTATAAAAAACTTTAGGGATAAGTAGAGATGACTATAGACAGGAACTTATGTTTGTATGTGTGCACATTTGCATGTGTAGCAGTCATTAACACACAGAGCTACACAGAAAACATTGCAAGAATATGAGGAAGATAAAACATGACTAATAACATGTGCTTGTGAGAAAAGAAGAATGAGGACATGAACGTAGGATGAGTAAGAATAAAAGCATTTTAAGTGAGCTTGCAAATGAGCTGCCTATTGTGTTGTGATGTAATTTGCTTAAGAAATAAGTTACATGGTAATAAGTATGTCAAGAGCAAGTTGGCATATTGGATAGGAATTTCTGCATATATCAACAGGAGACAAAAAAATATTTAAATGGATAACACTAAACAGTGATTCCATCTACTGGCTATAAAGGAGCTGGCTCCTATTATCGCTATCTGGGCAAAGTGCCAAGTTATGTTTTTGATAGAATATGAATGTTTTAATAAACATATTAGAGTGGCATAGGTCTGCAACTTGCCTTATTCATCCAGGCCAATGTCTTCAAGGGCTTCTGCCTGATCTGTATATATACGTATATTAATTTAATTTTCTGTCTAGTGGCGATATGATAAAGGCATTCCAAAGAAGTGACTTGCTTTAGCCACATATGAAGAAAAACCATACCACAAAGGATTGGAATAGTTCCTAACGTTCAGCAAAATTGTATTTTCTATGACATTATATTAAGGATAAAGAAAATAGAGACACATTGGAAATATTTTTACAAACATATTTCATAAATAAAAGTAATAAAGATTACTGGAGTAAGCCCTGAGGGAGTTGCTTAAAGTAATAAATTGGTAGGATTTAGCTAAGTGCTGAGTAAATGAAGAAATATTAGCAATCTTCATGAGAGTCATAAACATTAATTTTACTCCCCCTTTACTCATCATATACACTCAGATGTGTAATTAAAATTAACAACATGTTAAAAGATTTTACGATGTCACAGGGGAAAATTGCTGACAATAGGTTTTAAAGTAGGAATTCTTTTCTGGACTTTTAAAAATATATTCATCAAGGAGAAATATAGACTGGACAATAACAAGTACTGTATTAAGTAAATGCATTTATTTTCCCATTTTAGAGCTCTGCTAGTAAGATTTAGTGGTATGATATTCTTATTTCACAATAAGCCAGTCAGCCTCATCTGGACTTAATATGTATGGGAGCATAATTACGGGAATGTTTGCCAAGATGTATTTCATTCTTTAGACTCTACCAAATGAAAGAGTACCTGTATATTTGTTGAGACATTAATGTTCTTGGAATTCTATTACCATGTTAAAAGTTATGGTATGTACTGAAATCATTAAATTCTCTGCGTATGGTTTCTGCTAACAACAATGCCATTGCAAAATTCCTGCTGCTCTATAACATAATGTTTATGTCGGGCCAACACATGTAAACTTGTATTTCCCCTTCATTTTTCCTCTGCGGTCTACCAGGTATTGACCATTACTGTGATTAGTTGATAAAGAATATTTCACATAAGAGAGTAATTTATTACATCCAAGTCCTTAAAACATCAAATACAAACATATGTGAAACCGTAGTCTCTTCATTTGACATGTGGCTAAGTTGTATGATAATTTTTCTTGTAATGTCTCTGTTATGTTTTAGAATCAGGGTTATGTCATCCTCATAAAACAAGTTGGAATATGTTATCTCCACCTTTATTTTGTAAAAAAAATTATATAAGACATTATTTCTCATATGATTTATAGATTTCAGCAATGGGAGGAGAGGCAAGATGGCGGGTGAGAAACACCTCCAGCCAGAGCGTCTCTGCAAGAAGGAAAGATTTTAAATGAAACTGAAAAAAACAAACAGGCAGACAAACATAGATGGATGAAGGTCAGAAGGAAGGGTGCCTGAACGTGCAGAAGACTCCACGGGAAGAGGTTGTGGAGCAGAACTGGAAGGTGAAAGGCATTGGCAGGGTCTAAACCCTGAGAGGCTTGGAGACCAGTGACAGGGGTAGATGGAGTGGTTAAATTTCGCCTCCCTTGCATGTTGGCTGCTGGTGGGTTCCCAAGCTAGTGGAGAGACCTGCCGACACCAGTCCAGAGACGACTGCCACCAGTGAGCAGTGAGCCTCTTGTGGACAGGGCACCGGGCTCCCAGCTCCCTTGGAACACATCCCAGCCCCCAGACCCGAGCTGGTCAGTGGTCACCATATTGCTTCATTCTCCCCTTCCCCTCCTCTACCCACGGCTGCCAAAAGAAACAATTTAGCCCCCACCCGGAGGCATCCACAGGGAACAGGACCTTTCCTTTGGGGGCCCCACAGTGGACTGAGGTGTACTTAGACAGTGAGCTTCCTACCCACTGGCCCTCCCTGCTGCTGCTTGCCTATTGACTGCAGCAGAGTAGGGCAAACCCGGAGACAAAGAGACATTGATCCAGCTTGGGCAACCCATGGGTGATTTGAGACCAGCATTTTTCTCCCTGGCAGCTTCAGGGATTGACCTCTGAGGCGTGGGGGAAGAGGCCTGAGGGCCAGGTCTGGATCGCATTGTTGTATTGCCTGGGGGCACAGAAGGAATATTTGTGAACAAGTCTACTGAGATGTGTGTGCCTTCAGAGGCAGATCAGAGTGGGTCCTAGCTGCAGCATGCCCAAGGAGCAACCCTCCTAAAATGGGAGTGCCATGCTCCTAGGTCAGGCTGCGATCCTGGGCAGGGAACCTCCCAGCTCACATCACTGTCAGGGGAGCTCCACTGGCTTGACATCCTGCCTGCTGGCAGAGGCCCAGAAGAAACCATAGAACAGGGGAGGGTGGAAAGCAGTGAAGCCTGCTCCAGACTGCCAGACTGCAGATTTCAGACGGCCCCATCTACACACACAGACTTTTTGGCTAACTGAAGCCATTTCAGCCCCTCCCTGGCAGCTTTTCCCGGTGGCAGGGAACAGAACTTTGACCCTTGCTAACAGCTTTTGTGGAACTTGGAAGACTCACCTAACCCAGCCCCACCGAGCCTCACTGCCCTACCTGCCCCTGCTGAGGGGGAGGATAAGGAGACACCTGGAAGTCCCAAGGCCCCATCCATCACCTGAGGCACTAGAATACCTCTCCAGACGAATGAAAGCTGGTTACAGGACCCAAAAACAACATTGCAACTTTCTTCTCCCAGCAAGTACTACCTACTGACACAGAGGTCAATTTGTATGTCATTTTACTGAATTTACTGACTCATCACACAGGGTGTGGTTGAATATCACCCACAAGCACCACCTACTTGTTCAGAGACTAAACTTGGCATGTCATTATCTAAATTAAAATCCAAAGGTAAGAAGAAATAGCTGCTCCAGATGGGAAGGAATCAGCAAAAGAACTCTGGAAGTATAAAGAATCAAACTGAAAGGACACCCCCACAGGGGAATACCAGCTCTTTAGCAATGGATATCAACCAAATTCAGAACACTAAAATGATAGAAGAAGAATTTCAAACATGGATTGTAAGAAAACTCAATGATATGCAAGAGAAAATGGATACCCAACACAAACCACAAAAAAAAAAAAAAAAAACAGTACTTGGAAGAAAAATTCACTGAAGAAATTGAAATATTAAAGAATAATCAAACAGAACTTCCAGAAATGACTAATTTATTTCAGGAATTACAAAACGTAGTGTAAAGCCTCAAGAATAGGGTAGATCAAAAAGATCAAAGAATCTCAGGGATTGAGATAACACTTTTCAATTAAACAAGTCAGTCACAGAGGTAGAGCAGAGAAATAAGAGAAAAGAGCAAAGCCTACGAGAAATGTGAGATTATGTGAAGAGGCCTAACATGAGAATCATAGGCATTCCTGAGGGTGAAGAAGAAAATACACAAGGGTTGGATAAACTATTTGAGACTATAATGGAGGAAAATTTCCTTGGCCTTGCTAGAAATCTAAATATCCAGGTGCAAAAAGTTCAAAGGACTCCTGGGACATTCATTGCAAACAGGAAGACACCGTGACACGTAGTCATCAGACTGGCCAAAGTGAACATGAAAGAGGCCCTCCAGTGAGCTGTAAGGTGAAAGCAGCAGGTAAACTACAAAGAAAAACCCATCAGACTAACTGCAGACTCCTCAACAAGCCAGAGAGATTGGGGCCCCATTCTCTGTCTTCTCAAACAGAATAATGCCCAGCCTAGAATTTTGTGTCCTGCAAAACTAAGTTTTGTATATGAAGGAGAAATAAAGACCTTCTCAGAGAAGCAAAGACCTGCACTCCAGGAAGAATTCAGAACAGTGTTACACACAGATCAGCACAACAGACACTCCCCAGTGTAAAATCATACAAAAGCTAAAGGTCAAAGGCCATATACCACAATGGCTCAAGAGATAAAACGAAGCAACAAAGTTCAACTCAACAGGATAAACAGAAATCTGCCCCACTTATGAATTCTTTCAATAAATGTGAATGGCTTGAACTGCCCACCAAAGAGACATATGCTGGCCAAATGGGTGAATATACACAAGGCCTGTATCTGCTATCTTCAGGAACTATATCTAACCCACAAGGATGCATTCACACTCAGGTTAAGGGATGGAAAACAATATTCCATGCAAATGGAAGCCAAAAGAAAACTGGTGTACCAGTTCTGATTTCAGATAACTTAGTCTTCAAATCAAGAATAGTAATGAAAGACAAAGATGGTCACTATGTAATGGTGAAGGGTACAATTCAACAAGAAAACATAACAATTCTAAATATTCATGCACCTAACTCAGGTGCACCTGGATTCATAAAGAAAGTCATACTTGATCTAAACAGAATGATAAACAGCAGCACCATAATAGCCAGGGACTTCAACACCCCTCTGACAGAACAGGACAGATCCTCCAAACAAAAAATAAACAAAGAAACAATGGACTTAAACAGAACTCTAGAACAAATGGTCCTGACTTTCATTTACAGAAATTCTATGCAAAATCCACTGAATATATATATATTTTTCTCATCAGCTTATGAGAGATTCTCTCAGATTGACCATACCCTAGGCTACAAAACATATCTCAACAAATTTTAAAAAAATAGAAATTATACCATGAATCTTCTCAGACAACAGTGGAATAAAATCAGAAATCAACAGAAACTCCCATCTCTACCCAAAGTCATGGAACCTGAACAATCTTCTCATGAAATTTTATTGCATTAAGGAGGAAATTAAGATGGAAATCAAAAGATTCTTTAAACTAAATGATAAAAGAGACACAAGTTATCAAAATCTGTGGGACACAGCTAAAGCAGTTCTGAGAGGAAAAATTTATATCCATAAATGCCTACATCCAAAAGACAGATCACAAATCAACAATCTAATGAATCATCTTAAAAAACTGGAAAAGGATGAGGAAACCAACCCCAAACCCAGCAGAAGAAAGGAAATAACCAAGATCAGAGCAAAACTAAACAAAATCAATAACAAGAAAACTATACAGAAGATTAATAAGACAAAAAGTCGGTTCTTTGAAAAAATAAACTTGACATGCCTCTTGCTCGATTAATGAGAAGCAGAAAATAATAAGCTCAATCGGGAATGAAAAAGGAGAAATTACAGCTGATACCACAGAATTACGAAATGTCATCTATGAATACTGTAAAAACCTCTGTGCACATAAACTTGAAAAAGTGGAGGAAATGGACAAATTCTTAGAAACACACAGTCTCCCTAGGCTCGATCAGGAAGAAATACAATTCCTGAACGACCAGTAGTAAGTACCAAAATTGAAGCAACAATAAAAAAAAAAAAAAAAAAAAACCTTCCTAAAAAAGTCCCAGACCAGATCGTTTCACACCCAAATTTTAACAAACCTACAAGGAAGAAGTGGTGCCTATCCTGCAAAAATTATTCCACAACATTGAGAAGGAAGGAATCCTCCCCAATATGTCTTATGAAGCCAACATCACCCTGATACCAAAACTAGGAAAGCACACAACGAAAAAAGAAAACTACAGTAGAATATCCCTTATGAATACAGATGCAAAAATTCTCAACAAAATCCTAGCAAACCAAATTCAGCTGCTTATCAAAAAAATAATCCATCACAACCAAGTGGGCTTCATCCCAGAGATGCAGGGATGGTTAAACATACACAAATCTATAAATGTGATTCAACACATAAATAGAAGTAAAAACAAAGACCATATGATCCTCTCAATAGACACAGAGAAAGCATTACACAAAATTCAGCACTGTTTTATGATAAGAACTCTTAACAAAATACGTATGGACGGGACTTACCCAAAAATCATAAAAGCCATATATGACAAATCCATAGCCAACATCAAACTCAACAGGGAAAAATTAAAAGCATTCCCACTATCACTCTTTGCTGACAATATGATCTCATATCTAGAAAACTGTAGAGATTGTCCAGCGTCTCTATGAGTGTCGTGGCACCATGAAGAATGCTCCAGACCACAATCTCAGGCTGAAGGAGGAGGAGAGACTCTTTTCCTTTCAAAGAGCTCTTGAACTTCTCCAAATCTCTGTATTTATTGTAGGGAAAGGTATATGTGTTTAAAGTAAAGAACATATAGATAAAATCTTTGGTGTCATGTAGTAAGCATATTGTTCCAAACAAGTCTATTTAGTGGTATACATTAAACTTTTAATTTTATCTTGTTATTTCCTTGTCGTTCCTTAAGGTCATAAAGAAAAGGGCACGGACCCAACACCAGTCACACTTCCATGCATTCCAAAGCCTGCTGTGTGCAGCCAGCTGATAACAATCATATCCCAAGACCTGTTTGCAGGACTGTCAGACATCCACCTTTCTCACAGTCCCTTTACCCAGGCCTTTATGCCTTTTCTAATATACTCTACAGAAAACCCCAAAGATTCTTTCATGAGACTACTGGAATTGATAAACAAATTCAGCAAAGTCTCAGGTTACAAAATCAGTGTACACAAATCAGTAGCATTCCTGTATGCCAACAACAGTCAAACTAACAACCAAATCAAAGATTCAATACCCTTCACAACAGCAACAAAGAAAATAAAATACCTAGGAATATATTTAACTAGGAAGAATTAAGAAACACTGAGGAAAGAGATAGAGGACATAAACAGGTAGAAAACCATACCATGCTCATGGATTGGCAGAATCAACATTGTTAAAATGTCTATACTACCCAAAGTGATCTACAGATTCAATACAATCCCTATTAAAATACCAGCATCATTTTTCACAGATCTAGAAAAAATAATTCTGTGCTTCGTATGGAACAGGAGAAGACCCTGTATAGCAAAAGCAATCTTAAGCAAAAAGAACAAATTGGTAGGCATCAGTTTACCAGACTTTCAGCTATACTACAAGGCTATAATAACTAAAACAGCATAGTACTGGCACAAGTACAGAGACATAGACCAATGGAACAGAACTGAGAACCTAGATATAAAACCATCCTCATGTCGTCATCTGATCTTTGACAAAGCAGACAAAAACGTACACTGGGGAAAAGAATCCTTATTCAATAACTGGTGCTGGGAAAATTTGATAGCCACATGTAGAACATTGAAATGGGATCCACACCTCTCACCTCTCACAAAAATCAACTCATAGTAGATAACAGACTTAAACGTAAGGCAAGAAACTGTAAGAATTCTAGAAGAAATTTTTGGAAAAACTCTTACAGACATCGGTGTAGGGAAAGAATTGATAAAGAAGACCCCAAAGGCAAGCACAGCAACAATAAAAATAAATAAATGGGAGCTGATCAAATTAACAAGCTTCTGCACAGCCAAGGAAACTATCATGAGAGCAAACAGACAACCTACAGTATGGGAGAAAATATTTACTTGCTAGACATCCAATAAAGGGCTGATAACTAGAATCTATATAGACATCAGGAAAATCAGCAAGAAAAAAACAAACAACCCCATTAATAAGTGGGCAAAGGACATGAACAGAAACTTTTCAAAAGAAGACCGTAATGGCCAACAAACACATGAAAAAATGCTCAACATCTCTAATCATCAGGGAAATGCAAATCAAAACCACAGTGAGATATCACTTAACTCCAGTGAGAATGGCTTTTATCAAAAGGTCCCAAAACAATAAATGTTGGCGTGGATGGGGAGAGATGGGAACACTCATACACTGTTGGTGGGACTACAAACTAGTACAACCTCTGTGGAAAGCAATATGGAGATACCTCAAAGAGCTAAAAGTAGAACTACCATTTGATCCAGCAATCCCATTACTGGGCATCTACCTAAAGGAAAAAAAAGACTTTCTATAAAAAAGACATCTGTGCTAGAATGTTTATAACAGCACAATTCACAATTGCAAAGATATGGAAACAACCCAAGTGTCCATCAATACATGAGTGGATTAATAAAATGTGGTATATGTATTCCAAGGAGTACTACTCAGCCACAAAAAATAATGGTGATCTAGTAACTCTTGTATTATCCTGGACAGAGCTGGAGCCCATTCTACTAAGTGAAGTATTACAAGGATGCAAAAACAAGTACCACATGTACTCACCATCCAATTGGTTTTAAGTGATCCCACAATTACATGCACATATAGTAGTAACATTCATCAGGTGTTGGGCATGGTGGGGGGGAGGAGGGGATGAGTATATTCACACCTAATGGGTGCGGTGCTCACCATCCGGAGGAGGGGGGATGGACAGGCTTGAAGCTCTGACTTGCGTGGGGCAAAGCCAATATATGTCATCTAAACATTTGTATCCCTGTAATATGCTGAAATGAAAAAATAGTTTTTCCGTTAAAAAAATAGATTTCAGCAATGAAGTGATAGGCGCCTAGTGTTTTCTTTGTGGGAAACACTAGGCTCATTCCCTTTGTGGCAAGGCTTTGGTAATAGATTCAGTTTCCTTAAAAGATATGGAGCTATTAAAATTTTCTATTTTTTTTTTGTTAGGGTTGGTAAATTTTGTTTTTCAAGATAGTTTTTCATTTTACCTAAATCATGAAATCTATAAACCTAAAGTTCATTATAATATTAGCTTTTCTTTTCAGTATTTGTGAGCTCTGTAATTATATCAGCTTTCATTGCTATATATGTAATTTGTGTTTCTTATTATTTCTTGATCAGTCCTTGCAGAAGATTATTAATTTTATTAATCATTTCGAGAAACTCTTTGAGGCTTTGTAAATTTACTCCATTGTTTGTTAATTTTGTATTAAAATTTCTATAGCTTCTTAAGATGAAAATATATTCCACTGATCTTTAAAATTTTTGTTAATTGGGTGAAATTCACGTAACATATAGTAGTAACATTCATCAGGTGTTGGGCATGGTGGGGGGGAGGAGAACTGTTTGGAAGTGCACAATCAGTGGCATTTAGTACACTTTCCATGTTTGTGTGACCACCACATCTATCACATTGAAATTCAGTTTTTTTCATTTCAAAAGAAACTCCTATACAGTTTGAATATCCCTTATCTGAAATTGTTGGGACCAGAAGTGTTTCAGATAATGGATTGAATTTTTTTGGATTTTGGATTATTTACATATACATAATGAGATATCTTGGTGATGGGACCCAAGTCTAAACACATCCTTTATTTATATTTCATATATGCCTTATACACATAGCCTCAAGATAATTTTATACAATACTTTTATTCATTTTTGCATGAAAATAATTTGAGCACACTAATGCATCAGAAAGCAAAGATGTCACTCTTTCAGCCACCCATGTGGACAATCTATGGTTGTTTGGCATCACCATCATTCCTGACTCTGAATTTACATGCTACTGATAAGCAATTATTTTCTTACATTTATTCACATGTAAGTACTTAACAATATGAAATATGGCATATCATTAATACAGTGAACAAATAATGTGTTCAGGGTGGTAAGTGTTCAGAGAGTACAATTTGGCTGAAGAATAAGATTCCCAAGGAAGATCAATAGTGAATAAGGGTAGAAAAGTAGGTGAAGGAGTCTAAACAGAAGGTAGACTGGGGTATTAATTAGTGACAAGGAAATTGTCCTCAAGTAAAGTGAATGCATTAGGAAAGCCAGAGAAAGATGATCGAGAGCACAGATTTCTGCATAGTAATGATTTTCACATATTTCCTCTGTTTGACTTTATAGAGAGCAAGAGGTAGAAAGTGCAAGCTCTCTCTGGAGAAGATTCTGTTAACACTCAGTTGTCATCAGCCTGAGGTGGATAAAGAATAAGGCCATTTACACACTTGTGCAAGGTGCACAAGTCTATGAGAGGCCTTAAGACAACAAGAAAGCAATAACAAAGCAGTTAAGGCTCTACAGAAAATTCTAGTTATGACATAGAAACATGTCCAATCTTCCCTCTCTGCCAAAGTGAAAATGATAATCATATTTCTTATTTAGTATTATGGTTTTGATTTTAAATTCCATCTGTAGGCACCAACCTTCTCTCTATTAAATAAATACGGAAGAAATATTTAAATGTCAATTCGAAATGATGCCACATTATTTTTCTGCCTGAGGGTAATCATAGGTTTTAGTCCATTCTTTCATCCAATTATAGATCAGAAAAGGATTTTTGACAATTTTCCAATAAAAAGAGAGTAGGAAAGTTTAAAGATGATTCATTACTTCATTGGAAAGTAAATATCACCATATCTGAATATGGGAAAACAATCAATCAAAATGTTTAGACCTACAGCAATTTTTATAAAACAAGATAAAAAGAATATTACACAACACCCTTGAAGGAAAGCAGACCTCTTAAATGACCTATTACAGAAACTGAAATAGATTTTTGCAGACTGGTTGGCAGATCAAAAAAAATAAAAAAAGAGTCAAAGGAAATATATTTGAAAAGGAAAAATTGAAGAGAACCTAACCTAAATATGCAATTAAATCCATACTGGAATTAGTAAAGATCAAAATTAACACTTCAAAGGATTTTAGAAGCCATCCAGAATGCAGGAAAAAAGAGTACAAAACATGAAAGCTATTAAAGAGAAGATGATAGCTGTGGGAGAAAGAAGAGATTTGATTTACGAATTACAGGTGTTTCTAAAAGAATTGAGTTAGAAAACTTGAAACAGAAACTATAATCACGTACATAATTTAAGACAAATTCACTCTCCTGAAGAAAATATACCTGTTTACTTTGACTTACAGAGAGTTCACACAACATTAATGAAAACAGACCCACTTTGTGATCAAATATTTGAATGATAAGAATGTAGAAATATTCAGGGAGTATTTGGACTCAATAGAGTAAATCCCAGGCCACAGGCTCAGTCTTCTCTGAATATTAAAAGCCAGATGAAACTTTTATACATTTTTGAAGGAGTTGCAATCCTGAGAAACCTGTTGTGTTTATTTCTGTAGCTTTAGCTATTGAAACAGGGACTAGCACATCATAGTTGCCTACCACGTGTGAAGGCAAAAGGCATTGCTAAAAATTTAATTTATAAACATACACCCTTCTTGGACAACAAAAGAAATCTCTTGACATTGTACTTCCTCGGGTGAAGAGATGTATCCTAATATTTTGAGCATTGAGAAGTTGTAATATGAAGTAGACCAGCAGTGCAGCCAGTGACAGGAGTGGCTGGTAGAATCACCACTGAAGATCAGCACACTAGACAGCCCAGAAGTTAGTGCAAAAGTTGCTTCCCAAAGATGCTTCTGTGTAAAACTTCAAAGGAAATCATCTTATGATGACTTTTTTTTTTTTTTTTTTTACCCATTACAGGACTAAGCTGTAATTGCCCCCCCCAAAATCCTTCAGAATCGACTACTTTAAAAAGTTGATATTACTATTCCTAGACACATGCCCTGTTCCTCATCCTCAACACACAGAATGGAAACATGCCAAAATGTGACTTTTGAAAGATCTATTAATAAAAGGTTTTGGATGAATTATCTGTATTTTATTTTCTGTGTTTTGTAATTTTACTTCATCAGGTATTTATACTGAATAATTCTTTGTTTTCAGAAAAATACAAAATTACTATAGCAGTAATTTCCGAATGTTGGCCCCTAGTGACTAAAGAACTCTGAAATGGGCCGGGCGCGGTGGCTCACGCCTGTAATCCTAGCACTCTGGGAGGCCGAGCCGGGCGGATCGTTCTGAGCTCAGGAGTTCGAGACCAACCTGAGCAAGAGCGAGACCCCGTCTCTACCAAAAATAGAAAGAAATTAATTGGACAGCTAAAAACATATATAGAAAAAATTAGCCGGGCAGGGTGGTGCATGCCTGTAGTCCCAGCTACTCGGGAGGCTGAGATAGTAGGATCACTTGAACCCAGGAGTTTGAGGTTGCTGTGAGCTAGGCTGACGCCACGGCACTCGCCCCAGGGAAGAGAGTGAGACTCTGTCTCAAAAAAAAAAAAAAAAAAAGAACTCTGAAATGTGTAAATGAAAATAGGAATCCAATTTTTTTTATGCTTTTGAGAGTTCCAATTGAGAGTCCAATAAAATACTGAGGAAATAAAACCTTTTTTTTTACATGTTACGCTTGAGCATATTCTAGTCTTACAAGCTCTGAAAACTTTTTCTCAAAGTTGACCATTAAACCCTTAATTGTGTACTTCTAGCCAAATCCACAACTCACACTGGATCTTGATCCTGCGTCTGAGCTCTGGTTCATGCTGCTTTCCCGCCAAGCCTGAAAATGCCATCACTGACTTTCACAGCACAGGCCATTTTCTAGGGTCTTACTTGATTCAGCAGATTTTCCTGAGAGTGAACAAATGAAGCATGAAGATTTAGATGGAACTGTCTAACACAAGCTCAGGTTATTATATCATTAATAAGAATTAAATCATTGGCCCCTGCTGTCCCCCAGGTTTCAAAGTCAATTTGCTTTCTTTGTAGCTAACTGGCAAAAGAGAGGAGTCAAATGATGAATTCACAACAGGAGACACCACGTCATTTACTACACAATCAGTCCTCTGTGTTCTGTCAGTGAAGATGGACTGAAAGAGATCACCTTCAAATTTATTGTTGTAATGAAAATTACTGACCTGGTATGAGTGGAAACAAGAGTATACCAGCAGCTCTTTCTTTATAAAACATGATTTTTTAAATATTATAAGAACTATAAAATATTTTTCAGCTGGGCACAGTAGATTCTCCTGACCTACCATTTTGGAATTTTTGCCCTTGTTCTATGTAGTCAGAGTTTTTTGTTGTTGTTTGTTTTGTTTTTGTTTTGGCTATATGTAATAAAATAACGACAGAGAGAACTCTAGAATAGCATCATAACTGGTTTGTTACTGCAGGAGACAAGAAGTGATTTGTTATCTAGCAGAAATAACTACCTACCTAGAATTTACATGGAAGCTATTGAGTTATCTGCAAATCTAGTCTGGCTCAGAGAACCTAAATGAACACAACCAATGCCTCGTAAAGATGGCTGGCTGTTAGGGGAATAATGTTGCAGACTAAAAATAATGTGGATAGAAGGTAAAATAATTTCAGAAGTGCTCTACCAACCTCAATGCAAATTCTGCACACAGGAAGGTGCATTGTGAATCCACCATAGTACTTCACTATTGGCTCTCACTAGACTTTGT
Source organism: Indri indri (assembly GCA_004363605.1). Lineage (NCBI taxonomy): Eukaryota > Metazoa > Chordata > Mammalia > Primates > Indriidae > Indri > Indri indri. Next base: position 116,241 of record RJWJ010000879.1, read on the forward strand.
TTCACTCTGCCAAGGAAACAGTTAAGAATATGTAAGACCTCAACTTGGATGCCAGTCTATTAAAGCCACTTCAAATTGTCAAGATTCTATTGAGTGAGAATCGGGGTGAGTAAAAATGGGCCCTTAATGAGCCGTATTTCAGTCTCAAACAGTAAAAATCAGTGCTGTGTTCTAAGAACCTACTTAAAATCTTTGTTATGACCGTTTATTATAGTAGCTGCATACATACTCTCCTAGTATAGAAATTAGGAAAAGTGTCCTCTCCTTTTGTTGATAATATGGTTCATCTATACATTGACTATATACAATATATACATTTCAGTGCATATTGTGTTCTAGGTACTGTTTTCAGCTATGAGATAAATCAGTGAGAAAAAGCAAAAGCAAATGCAAAATCAGTGTCCCTGACATCAAGAAGAATGTGTTGTAAAGTTGTCACCTAGGCACACTGTGACATGCCATTAGAGTCTCTTATAAAAGGCTTAAACCAAATTTTGATTTTGTTGCTTAGCAACTTTGTTAAATGTTCTTATCTCTAGTAATGTATCCACATATTGTTTTTAATTTTCTCAGTAGAAAATCATAGTATCTGCAAATTATGGCAATTTTATTTTTTTTATTTCCCATTCATATTTATTTCACTATTCATCATTTCATTTTACTAAAATTTATGTAAAAATTGGCAGAAATTCCTTTGGAATCAATTTTTATTTCTACACTTTTTTGACATTTTAAGTAAAATATGATACACATATATAAGTGCATAAAACTACATATTTAACTCAATAAATTACCAGAAAGAGAAACATCTTTGTAGCCGTCACCCTGATTTAGAAGTAGAATACTACTTCTACCCTGATTTAGAAGTAGAATATTACAAGAACACTGAAAGGGCAAGTGTGTTAAGTATTTTGATAAAAAATGTTAACCTTCAATTCATATCTTGTGGAACCCTTTTCTATTAGAAAATATGGACCTCAATAAGATATCACCTCCTATCAAGCTCTAAATTAGCAGCATGCTTAAGTTTTACTTTAGAATGCAAAAGTTTACTTTGTTTTGATTATATTTTCTGAATTTATATTACTAGTATCTGCACAGCTACAGATAGTTGAATAATGAACCTAAATATTTTAGTGGCCTTATTATGGTTAAAAAATAATGGTGGGGGGGAGAGTAAAGAAAATAATTTAATAGACAGCCAGCCAAACACGTATTTAAATACCACTGACTCTAATTTCTAACTCTAATATTTCATTAAAGTTGTATTCTGGGTAACATTTTAATTTTTCTAATAGACTGGATTTTTCATCCTTTAGACAGTTCTCAAACACGGATACTGCTGGATACTTCTGACTTAAAAAGCATTAAAGGTAGTCATTGCTCCTCCCGGGGTGTAGCCCATAACAAGTGGTTCTTTCCTTGATTAGTTGGAAAATGAAAATTTAGCTACATCTTGACAAGGCAAAATAAAATATATATATATATATATATACACACACATATGCATAGATACACACATGTATAATTATAGAGCAATAAAATATAAAACTTATCCACCTACTGAAAATAAGCAGAAAGTGGTTTTATAGCAATTTCCAAATGAAAATGTGGCATGCAACGTAGCAGGAGTGGAGGAGGGACCCCAGGGAGCCCTGCCCAGCCCCACCTCTGCTGCCGGCCTAGGTACCACCACACACAGGGAGGAACCACACCTGCCTGCCACAGCCAGCATCACTGCAACCACGAACAATGAGGCCAAGATCCAGTAGCTGCAGTCTGCGCTCTCAGAGTTACTGTCACCAAGCCCTGGTACCACAAGGAGTGGGTCCCTGCAGCCTCACACCAGCAATGCCTTCCTGTAGGGGTTGAGGGGGCGGACAAGGTCATGGCAATGAAGGTTTTCGCAACAGTAAAATGGTTCCATGTAAGAAACGGATATGATTTCAACAACAGGAACACCAAGGAAGATGTATTTATATACCAGACTCCCAGAAAGAAGGATCAACCCAGGAAGCTCCTCTGCAGTGTAGGAGGTGAAGAAACTCTGGAGGCTGATGCTGTAGAAGGAGAAAAGAGTCTGCAGACAGAGAATATTACAGGCTGTCTTGGAGTTCCAGTTCAAGGCAGTAAGTATGCAGCAGATGATAGCCAATAGATACTAGCCACATTGCAGGGGTCCTCCATGCCAGCGGTCCCCAACCTTTTTGGCACCAGGGACCAGTTTCACGGAAGACAGTCTTTCCATGGATGGGGTGGGGGGTGGTTTCAGAATGATTCTAGTGCATACATTTATGGTACAGTCAAACCTCTCTGCTAATGATAATCTGTATTTGCAGCCGCTTCCCAGTGCTAGCATCACCACCTCAGCTCCACTTCAGATTATCAGGCATTAGATTCTCACAAGGAGTGAGCAACCTAGATCCCTCACATGTACAGTTTACAGTAGGGTCCGCACTCCTATGAGAATGTAATGCTGTGGCTGATCTGACAGGAGGTGGAGCTCAGGCGGTGATGGGAGTGATGGACAGCGGCTGTAGATACAGATGAAGCTTTGCTCCCTCCCCGCCACTCACCTCCTGCTGAGCAGCCCAGTTCCTAACAGGCCAGAGACCGTTACTGGTCCACCGCTGCGGGTGGGGATAGCGGCTCCACACAATTACCAGAATAGTGAGAATGGGAGGGAAGAACCAGGGATGGGAGAGTGCTCCTACAGGCCAGGCCCAACAACATGGCCCTACTGCAGGTGAGGGTTCCCACATTGCTGTGTGCGGAGACCCTGTGGGTGTCCACCGCAGTATTCCAACCCTCCTGTGCAGGGAGAAGTGGCAGAGGGCACTGAGAACAAGGTGGATGAGGGAGGCAGAATATGTATTAGGGTTATAGAGCACGAGTCTGTAAGGGCCCTCCTCACCAAAGGCATCCTAGAGAGGAAGGCAATGAAGAGGATAAAGAGAATCAAGGAGAATGAGCCCCAAATCCAGTAGTCACCTCTACGTGGGTGCCACTGCAACTTCAATTACAGACACAGACGCCCAGAAAACCCTAAACCAAAAGATGTCAAAGGGACAATAAGCGGCTGACTCGCCAGCTAAGGGTTAGTCGGCTCAGGAGGCTGAGCAAGGAGGGGCTCTACCATCGTGTGGTTTAATTGCCCAACAGGAATAAATGAGTACGAAATTGCAGCAATAAGAAACGAACAAAAGATTGGAGCTAAAGAGCTTGCGTGCTTGCTTTTTGCCCGTTGCCCAGATAATTAGAACTATCTGCATGATCTATGCAGTATAGGGTTTTTATTATTTTTACCTGAAGACATCTTTTTGATAATAATAAACATTTTTTTAAAAAAAGCTTATTTTTTTTCTCTATTCACTGTTAAAAGTTTTTCAATTATTTCGTATCTGGTCAAGTTGAGATTTTTTAAGAATTTTATTTTTAATGTGCAATAAAAATTAACTTGATTTTTTCAAAAAAGTCAACAAACTGCAAGCATTTGTTAGTAAAGGTCTTAAATAAAATAAGTGTTGCTACTGTCCTGCTTAATAATCTTACTGATCCACCCAGCTGTTCCTTTCATCGGATCCAAAGGGGATCAAGTGAGAAAGCGAGCTAGCAAAGCCACTCCTATGAAAGGAAAAACAGGCGCCCTGCTGATGATGAGTGCTCAAAAGCCTCATGAAATGGGAAACCCAGGTGCTCATCAGTGGCAGTAGTGGAAGTATCATGGAAAATTCTGGGTAATGTTCTATTAACAGGGAAATCCTAGGAAATCATGACTCTTAAAAAGGAGGAAATTAATTAGTAGGGACATGACTCTATCTCTTCTCCCTTTCTGTGCTGCTTTCCTTTCCTTTCCTTGTTCCTGCACAGGGTGTGCATGAAAACTGGATGGCAGGACACCGGAAAGAACTGGAGTAACTGGTATGGAATAACTCGGAGAAAGAGACCTGGGTAAGCGCCAAGACTAGCTCATTTCCAGACCTCTCCACAGTGCAAGAGCTGTTACTTTGGAAAGTCAGCTAAGTTATCAAGTTTGTCTTGTGACTGTCCCTCTTTCTGATTCCCTCTCCTGCTTCCCCTTTTCAGGCTTTTGCAGTGTCTTCTCTTCCAGACGTCCAAAGGTCAAAATCTGTTCACTCACGAGGTCTTACTTTTTTCCCTACTAACTTCTGTTTTATTCAGCAAACAAAACCACAATTCAGTGTGGATAAAGGGGTTATCAGCAAGGTTAAACTGACGAAAATTCACTTCGGGGTATTAACGTCTGTCCTTGTCATCCTAGAAGCACATTTGTTTTGACCCATCTCTTTCTGTTTCTTCCCACCTACCTGGTTAACAGAAACAAAATCAGCATCAAAGCCAAATACTTCCATTGCCTGCCTTTCTGCCTCTTGGTAATAGTCTACCTACTCACTAGCTATATGACCTGCCTCGAATACCTAACCCTTTCATAATCTGTAAAAATCCCCATTTTAATCATTACATTTATGTAAGAGTTGTGAAATCTAAATTATAAAATAATGGTGGAGTATTTAGCCGGGGTATGGCAGTTAGTAAGGGTTCAGTAAATAGCAGCTAGTAGTCATAGCAATAGTAGAAAAAAATAGCCCTTAAATTTCTGTATTTATGTCCTATTAGAAGTTATTGATATTTTCATCACTAATACAGTTTTCTATAATATTTTGTTCATTTGCACTTATAGTCCTTTATTGGAAACTAATACACTAATTTCTAGAAAATTCTCCCAACGACAGTTTCTATTCATCAAAAGACATTCAGGCAACTAATTGGAGACATGAATGGGAGTGAAAGTAATCTTGTAAAGCATATTAATAAATGCATAAAGGAAGCATGACTCATTGAGAAGAGTAAACACAGCTCTATTGACTACATTATAGTGATAAAATGATAAAGATAAAACAAACCCAGTCATATAATAACATTTATTTGGGAACTGTACATTCAACTTGTGATAACAAAAGCAAAATATTAACAGAAAATATGGGCATATAGTTTCTAAATGTTCTGAATATTGAGATGAGATTAGAAAAGTGAAAACATCTCATAAGAATATTTATTTCAAATTAAAATGCTCTTTAATAAAAAGCTAGTTTACATTCCAAACAAATAATTACTAATCAATCAAGATTTTTCCATCGGTAGGCCCTGGAACTCATAATATAATATAGTTACAGTCAAAACAAGACTGTTGTACACAAAAGGAGTCTTCTCATATTTTTAAGATTGCCATTTGTCTTATTACGCCCTCCATTTGTTCACATCAATAAATACAAAAGTAAAATGCAATATGTTAAATTCTTCTAAAATTTAACTCTTACAAGTTTAAAACAATGAAAATGCAAATTTACTTTGTACATTACAAAACACTAATATTTATGTCTATATCTTGATCTATATATTCTGTAAGTTAGTAAGAAAAGCATTAAAATCACACTAGTAACAAATTACTAAGGCACATGACAACTGTCATGTGAAGAAATAGTTAAAGGAAAAAATTCACTTTGGGGGGAAGAGGAAAAAATTTTAACCTTGTGATATCAAAGAAACTAAAAAAAATGTTAACTTTGCTTATTAAATCAGCAAAAATAATTTAACTTTCTAGAGTAATAGTTGTCAGGTAGACTAGAAAGAACAATATAGGTTTTGGTATCTGACAGTTTGGATTTGAATCCTGGATCTTTCTATTTCCATGTGATCTTTAATAAATTCTTAGCATGGCTGAGCCTTTTTTTCCCTTTTCCGCAAAACCTGAGTATAAAAATATTTTCTTCTGGGATTATGGTAAGAATTTGGTGCTATGGACGGATGTTGTCTACTCAAAATTTATATGTTGAAACTTAATCACTAGTGTGTTGTTATTAGGAGGTAGAGCTATTGGGAGGTGATTAGTTCATGAGGACAGAGTGCTCATCAATTGGATTAATGCCCTTATGAAAGAAGCCCTAGCAAGCTTCCTTGTGCCTTCCACCATGTGAGGATGTAGGGAGAAGGTGCCATCTATGAACCAGGAAATGGCCTTCGCCAGACACAAATCTGCTGGCACCATGATCTTGACTTCCCAGCCACCAACACTGTGAGAAGTTTCTGTTGTTTATAAGCTTTCCAGTTTATGGTTGTCATAAATTTTTTTATTACAGTTTCTGCATAGCATCCATTTATAGGCCTGACATAAGTTGTTTGAATCCAGTTGTAAGCCATTGTCTTTGGCCTTAGTTAAAACTTGCCCCCCCCAAGTGCTTGGTTGAGATATGGCCCTCTTGTTTCTCATGTCACTGATCCAAAAGCCAACATATTCCATAGCTGCTGACCACGATGCAGCCTAGTGGTCAACACCAGAGGCATGCAAGTAAGTTCCCCGAAAACTAGCAAGTAAGTTGCTAGTTTTCTTTAAACTAGCAAACCTACAGCCCCCACGGGAAAGCCAAAGGGATGGTGTCCGTGGGCCTTAATGAAGCCTTAGTCCCACAGGTTCTCTCTCTCTCAATCAGCTTCTTGCCACCTTTAGACTTTCCATCAGTTGCCTGTTGGCACCCCTAACCTCTCATGGACCTAGGAATAATAGATTTCTTCTATTACATGCAGTTTGGTTTCTTCTCCTCATTGTGTCTCACCTGGCAGACACACCAAACCTAACTTTCCACTGGGTCAGGGCTCTCCTAGAGAGTAGATACCACTCTCAAGAGAGAGACCTCAAGACCAAATTAGAAAGAAGCCACAACAATAAAAATCACAATGATGGTATTTTGTTAGAGCAGCCCAAATGGACTAAGACAAATGAATAAATGAATGAACAAACAAACGTGAAAAGTAGCTGGAAGAGCAGTAAGAAATGAGACACCCCATAAATATTTATCCTTATCTTTTCTTTTTGTAAATGCTGAAATGAAACTTTTATTGCCGATGACAGGGTTAACCAATTCAACCTTTTTAGAAATTAATTTGAAAACTTGTTGTAATTTGTTATAGTTGTTTTAAGAAAAGCACAACTTTTCAAACTCAACAGTTCTTTGTCTGGGAACTTTCACTTAAAATTTATCCTAAATAAGGCAAACACAACCTATAATCCATTAATTTATATAATTATCACATGAAATATAAAGTGAATGACTTTTCCACCATCACACACCCAATCATGCTTTCACAGAGGTGGTCTTCCTGACTTTAAGAAAGATCACATGAAATATACCGGTTGAAGTATTGGATACAAAATTGGATGTATTCCAAATACATGATTCTTGATAGGGCTTTATGTGTATATATAGGCATATTTTAAAAATGAACAAATAAAATATTTGTAATGAATATTGGGATTATATTAATTTCCAACTTTAGTGTAATTACAATGACCCTATAAAACTGTCTACTATACAATGGAACAATCGCCTCCTGTAGACAGCCAAAGATTGCCATAAGGATTAAAGCAATATTATTTAATTAGGAATTTTTTTTGCAATTGTTGTCATGTAATACAAAAAGGAAAAAGAAGACCAGCACATTTTTAAGGATCTAGTAGATGAAGAATACAGCCTTTAGAAAGAGAAAATTTATATTATCCAGCACAGTGTCTACATTCAAATTGTGCAAAGCATCCCGAGCATTGTAAGATATCAGTGTGTGATGAATCATTTGTCATATGAACATTAAGATAGACACATCAGTACTGAATCATACAACACTGTCAGACTAATATAATTTAAATAATATGCTAAACTTGCATGGCATCAGGATGCCATTACTATTTAAATAAATTTGAGTCACTATAATCAAGAAGAAATGTTATCCAAGAGAGGTGAGTTCTAGCTGTGGGCTGCTGGTATTTCTTGTCATTACTCTTACTCAGACTGAGCAAGCTGCAGGGACGCAGGAACCCCACTAACCCCAGAGGCATCTTCCTAGAGCTGTAGCCAGAAGAATCAGTTGTCCAGAGAGTTCTTTTGGTAAGTTTATGGAAATAAACTTTTTATTTTATAAATGACGAGTTGGAGAACTCCGAGATTGAGACTGTCCCTCAAAGTCCCAAATATATTTTCTAGCTAGTGCCTCTGTGAGATAAACCTCAGATTCTGTAGTTTTGTTAATATCTCTTTTTTAGTACACAACCTATCTTTTGTCTCCTATTCTAGCAAAGAATTCTTAGAGAGCAGTGAGTGGAATACTCTCACTGGCTTTACCAAGTGAGAAATGACAACATTCCAGTATTAGCTCTACTAATAAATAGACCATTAGAATAAAAGAATTTATGATTATTTCAACATTATGGTTCATAGAGGAAAGACAGCTTTGGAGTCTGGGAGCTTCCAAAGATGATATAAATCATTATATGTAGGCACAACTCATTTTCTTAATGTCTAAGCAAATTACCTGTGAAAGTAAAACATGTTCCTTGTTTAGGTCAGTTCTGCCTGGCATGATATTTTACACAAGCTTTACAAAAGACGCTGCTAGGACAAGCTAGTGGTAACTTGCTGTAATTTTTCACTGCAACCAATTCTTATGGAGGATGTTGCTAAGATATTTTAAATTGATGAAGGCAACAAATAGTTTTTCTTCATTTTAGAATCCCTTCCACTTTTATAAAAGCTTTGGTAAAGATATATTACCTGAATTTTTATTTCCTTTTCATCTACGAGAACTTCTAACAGTCAAAAGTGACCTGAAAGGGGGAAAAAAAAGGGAATGAGAAATGTGGTCACTCCTCTGTTCTTCATATATTTGTTCAATAAGCATTTATAGAATGCCTATCAGTTACCAGGAACTCTGTGTGTGTGTGTGTGTGTGTGTGTGTGTGTGTGTGTGTGTGTGTGTGTGTGGGTGTGTGTGTGTACAATATTATCCTTGTGAAGCAGTTTTTAATCTACTAAGAAAAACAGAAAAAAAAAACCCAAAGTACAGTACATATAGTTGAGGAGAGTAAAGTCAGCAAGATGATGGAGTATGAAATACCAGCCTTTGTCCTCCCACAATAACAATTGAACAGCTATCCCTGAACAGAAATAGCTCTGGAAGGACTCAAAAGTCCAATTAGGAACCTACAGCAACACAGTGGAGCAGAAGTCGAGAGAATAACCACACGGAAAGTTGCTGGAGAGATCACATGCCTGAGACATTTGGAGAAATCTAGGAAGAAAGAAGGGTGGAGACTGTCAGGATGAGCCATGCAATAGGTGTGGCCATGGTGCACAGCAGCCTGCTCTGCAGAGGACATTGGCAGCAGTTCCCACTGACGTAACCAACTGCCATTGCTGCCACAGCCACCTGGAGCAGGTGATGCTGCCGCATCGCCCCACCCGGCAGAAGGAGCTGCTATTGTGCTGCTCAGGACCGGGGCTGCCACCTCGCCAATCCTGTGCGTGCCCCAGACCCTGGGGCTGTGATGGCTCCACACGTGCCTGCTCCAGAGTGGAGCAGTAAAAGCATAGAGTTTTTGTATGTGATCAAAGTTAAGTTGTTATCAGCTTACAATAGCCTGTTAAAAGCAAAACTATACAGTGATGTAAGTCCCCATGATGCTTATCAGGTTGCTTCCATTCTCTGCTCTGGGTGGATTCTTTATAAATACATGGTGCTTTTCTGTCACATTGGAAATTTGAGACCACTACGACTAAAGTCATATTTAATACTGATCCGACATTTTGTTGGTTCTCCCTAAATATTAAATATTAATGAAAGGAAATGATCAAGAAAGTAAGAAAATAGATCCCAGTTGGTATGAGCTGTATTTGAAACAAATAAGGGGAAAAAAGTGACTACTTCTCATCAGAATATAAAAGCAAAAATATTTCTAGGAAAGCATAGACTATTTAAAATCGTTAGGTAGTTTTGAACTGAAGTCCTTAACAATACACAATAAAAAATAGTTTCCAGATGTCCTTTACACGTTGCCGAGAATGTTTTACTTATTATTTAGGTTTTTTTAAACATTTCTCTATGATCATATTAAAACGTGAAGTTTTACTCCCCATTGTTTTACATAATCTTTTAGTCAGGTAATGAATGGCACATGGTACGGAAAAATATATGTACGCATTTTAATTTTAGCTTTTCTGAAGGCCCATTGTTCATTTCAGGCTGCCTTACTGAGACTCCTTACACTACACGCCTCTGGTTGCATTCCACTCAAGACAAAGGCATATTTTAGGGTTGTACCTCTCACAAAGAGGTATTGATGGACCAGGAATCAGACTTTGGACAAATGAACATTTCATTATAACACAGCCTAATTGTTAAAGCTCTTATTGAAAGGAATAAAAATTTCATTAGTCATCACAGGAGCTCAGCACAGACTCCTCCTCCTCTTCCCCACAATGCACAGAAAGAATGGCAGTTTTAAGCTCATCATTGAACGTTTTAGAACCTTTGGTCCTTTCTTACTTTTGCTCTGCTTGCCCTAAGAAATATTTTAGTAAAAGTTACAAAATATCTAAAGTAATAATTTTAAACTAAATTTTATAGATGTAATTGGTTTTTAGAAAAAAAAAAAAAAACTCCACTATCACTGGCAAATGCAATTCCAGTTCAGAGTGGCTGGAGGGGCTGCTCTTGCATGTTCATGGCTCTAGGATCGTTTTATGGGATTATTGAGGATTCATAGGGCCATTCTGAGCTTCAACTAAGATAAAGATAAAAGTGCTTTAAAAAACTGGGAAGTTTATATACATTTAAGGGAAGAAAAATTTTTGCATTGATATTCCTTATCACCACAACATCTTTTTATTTTAATAATTTTCAGTTTCCAGGAAAGAAATGTAATGAGCACAGCTTTAAGGGTAAAAACTGAAAAGGGGAAGGAACAAGGTACAATGAATATCAGTAATCTGGGGATCAGAAGCCCTGATATTAATTAGATGATGATGTCAATAAGTCATGTCACCTGTTGGAAGATCAGTGGGGTCCAAATGGGGAAAAGGTGGTTAGACTAGATGAGGAACATAAACACATGGCAACCAACATCCTGACACGTAGGCAGGCATTGCTCATTGATCAGGGAAGTGTTTCTGGCTGAGACAGCGTTTGGCCTCGGCATCTTTGCCAACATAGCAAGCATCCCGATCAGAGTTGGCTCTCTGGGTTTAAACCTCTTTAAAAGGCTGGGCCTAGAGACAATCTTTTAAGGTTTCTTCCTTCCAGGTGTAAGAAGCTATCATTGTCATCTGTGATAATAAATACATCGTACCACTCTTCTCCTCAAAGTCCACCAGTGCTTCAACTTTTCATTCAGAGTAAAAGTCAAAGTCTTTAAATGGCCTACTATATAATCTCACCTTTCATGCCTGTCCTCCCTCATCTCCCGTCTCTCTTTCTCTCTCACTCAACCTGTTCTGGTCACAACTGTATGCTATACCTGAAACACAACAAGCATGTCCCTGTCTCCAAAACTTTGCAACGACTGTTCCCTTCACCCAGAATGCCCTATTTTTAAATATCTGCATTCTCACTTTCTTATCTCCTTCAAGTCTTAACTAATCTCAGCCTTTCAGTGGTCCACACAAAGGTCGGCAAACTACAACCCGTGGGCCAAATCTGGCCCACTGCCTATTTTTGTACAGCCCCAGAGGTAAGCATGGTGTTTACATTTTTAGTTGAAAAAATAAAAGCCGAAAAAGAATCATATTCTGTGGCACCTGAAAATTATATGAAATTCAGATTTCAATGTTCATGGACAACATTTTACTGGAATACAGACAGACCCGTTTGTCTTAGTCTTTTCCCGTTGCTATAAGAAAATACCTTAGACTGGTTAATTAATAAATAATGGAAATATATTTCTCACAGTTCTGGAGGCTGAGAAGTCCAGAATCAGGCACCAGGAGATTCAGTGTCTGGTGAGGACCTGTTCCTCATAGAGGCTGCCTTGTTGCTGTGTCCTCACATGAAGGAAGGGCAGAAAAGGGATGAACACTGTGTCATCACATGGCAGAAGAATGGAAGGGCCACGCAGCTCTCTGAAGCCTCTTCTGTAAGGACATTAATACAGTTCATAAGGGCAGAGCTGTCATGGCCTGACCACCTCCCAAAGACTCCACCTTTGGGTTTAAGTTACAACATACGAATTTTGGAGGGACACATACATTCGAACCATAGCACCATTTGTTTACATATGCCAGTGGCTGCTTTTGTCTTTAAATGGTAGGGTTGAATGGTTGTAAGAGAGACTCTGTGGTCCACAAAGTTTAAAAGATTCCCTATCTGGACCTAATTCTATTAAAAATCACTAGCAGCAGTGGCATTCTTAATTCCCTCTCTTTTGTTTCAATTTTTAAAAATAATATATTATGACATAAAAGTTGTATATTATGTGTATTTATTTTCTGTCTATTCATAACAGCATGAATTCCATGAAGTCAGAGAATTTTGTCCATTTTATTCCCTGACATAGTCTCAGTACCTTGAACAGTGTTTGATACATAGTAAATAATAAATGCATTTTTGGTGTGAATGAATGCTATGGATGGTGATACCTGCAGTAAGTAGAAATAGATAAAAAAGGTTCATCAGAGAGGCCTTCAGGGGAAAATTATATTTGAGTGGTAAAGAGTACTAATGACTTAGAACAAAGAACATTTTTCCTAAAAGGAGCACTAAATGGACACAGAAAAACAATGTGTAAGATCTTTTCAGAAAGCTTTTGTAGAGCAGTCTGAATGTGGAGCCCACGAGGCAGACAGGAGGTGAAAAGTAGGTTGAGCCTAGGCTGTGGGGGCCTGGGATTTCTGATTATGATGCTTGAGTTTAATCCTATATAAAAAAAATGTGCTTTAGGAAGATGTGTCTGATAATAATATGATGTACGGTGTGGGTTGCAGTGAGTAAAATAACGTATGAGAATTGCAATAGCTCAGGTTCAGGTTACTGAAGATTTAGTATTGGGCAGACAAATGAGATGAGAAAGAAAGACTGCTGAGAGCAAGGGAGGAGGAACGAATCAATGGTCCCGTCAATATTTTGACCCATGGTGAAAAAGTATCATTGTCAAAAATTGAAGAGAGCATGTTAATGGCAAAAAAGCCAAACTCTGTAAAACAATTTTGAAGAGATTTATTCTGAGCCAAATTTGAGGGTCATGACCCAGAGCCACGCCCAAGAAGCCTTGAGCAAGTACTCACTGTGGCTGGGTTACAGTTTGGTTTTATACATTTTAGGGAGACAGGGATTACAGGTAAAGTCATAAATCAATACATGGAAGGCACACATTGGTTTGGCCCGAAAAGGTGGGCCATCTCGAAGCAGGGGCTATAGGTTATAGGTGGGTTTAAAGATTCTTTGACTTGTAATTGGTTAAAGAGATGAAGCTTTGTCTAAAGGCTTGTAACGTTTTACGATAAGGAGCTGTTTATCAGAGATAAGCCACTGCACATATATTATTTGTGTAAATCGAGGATTTGCAGGTTTGTCTTTCATACCCTTAGGCCTGTTAATGGGTTATAAAGGATGTCCCCAAGAAGGGAGGGGGGCATGATGAGGTGTGTCTGACTTCCCTCCTCGTGGCAGCCAATTTAGTTTTAGGGATATTCCTTTGGCCAAGAGGGGGTCCATTCAGTCAGCTGGTGGGGGATGAGCCTTAAGATTTTATTTTAGTTCACAGCATTAGCAACAAAAAAAATTAATCTGCCTCAGTTCTTTGTAATTTATGGAATAAAAATAAACGTAACCCCCATGTGCACGATTTCTATAGATTTTATGCCACAGGCAAGGTGTATATAATGACCCTAAACCTGGGCAAAGTAAACTAGCTAAACCAATCAGATTTTAGTAGATTCAGATTAGCTGAACTGCCCCAAAGTGATGTCAGAATAAGGTTTCACTCTGCTAAATTTTCAAAATCATTTGTATCATTTGCATCATATATGTTGAGCAGAGATAACTCTAAAGTTATATAATAACGCTGAAAACAATTTTTGTGAAAGTAGTGGCATGACATAAATTCTAACTAGAAGAAAAGAAAAATAATGTACAATTTGATTCCATTTATGTAAAATTTCATACATATTTAAGATGATTTTGTGTTCCCTTCTCCACATTTTCTGTATTATTTTACTTTTCTATGATGATACTATTTCTATAGTTACAAAAAGATATAAAGCTGTTTTTATTAAGCTATAAGAAAAATGACAGTAGGTTATGTTAGGTGCATAGGATTTCCGGCTCTTCTTGGGACAAAGGTTCCCTGCTTTGGTGCTGTCTTGAGCAATTAATTGCTCTACCTGGGAAGAAGGATAAGACTGGGCACTCCATTTTGGTGCTGCCCCACCCTTAATCCTATCCCGAGCCACTGCTACCCTGGAGAAGGAGGGCATGCTTTATCAATGTGGGCATTCCCCAGCCCAGGCATGGTAGGATTTAGAAAGCGACCTAGAGTAACCTAAGAGTGACTATTATGCCATTAGCTTGAATCTGCATTGCAGTTCATCTCCCCCGCCCTGTGGGCTTTCAAAGATGGAATTTTGAGGACACCTGTTAACATGTTGATAACATCCCACACCTCTCAAGAGCCTTCCCCCAGGCTGGGCCAATAAAAGGAAACAATCGGAGAATTCAGAGTGAGAGAGTGAGTCAGTCAGTGAGTCCGTCTCTGTCTCTCTCTCCAGTCACAGAGACAGACCTGTTTTGTTCTACAATAAAAAGCTGCTCCTCTGAAACTGCTTCCTGCCCCAGGTTATTCTGTCACATTGGCCCTGCTGGTGATTTTTCCAAGCAAGGAGTCAGAGGACCACAATAATAGTCTGGACTTGGCACTTTGGTGTGTCTGGTCATTCTTGGGTCAAGAGCACACCAACAACCAAGGGCAGACTGCCACTCTGACAGTTATATGAATAGCAAAAAAAAAAAAAAAAAAAAAAAAATCCTGTAGTTTTGTTTCAATTAAATATAGATTCATGCTACATACTAATTATTAGCTGTGAAGGGAGTTAAGTATTTAGCAAAGTTTGGGATAGAAAAATTGGGGATAATCATTAAATGTTCAAATAATCTGTTAAGGACGTTTAACTCCCCAGTGGAATTTCAGCAAATAAAACCGTGTGCTTTTGTGTGCTCTGGTACTTTTCACTAAAAATATATAGAAAAGCTTCTATTTGGAAGTCATTTGTTCTTTTGAAAGTTATGCATTGAGCATCTTCCATTTCCAAACACTCTTCTTGGAGCTGCCTATATGGCAACCAAGAAGACAAACAAGATTTTTTCTCTAGTGGAGGTTTAAATCTAATGAGATTTAAATGAGAAAAATAAACTAAGGAAAATAAATAAAACAAGATAAAAAATAAATAAGAAAGATAGATTCAGCTAATAATAAGTGCTAGAAAGAAAATCAAACCAGGTGGTATGATTGACTGCTTCTACGGACAAAGGGCTACTTTAGATTGGGGGGCAGAACAGGTATGCTTTCAGCAAGGAGTATCTGGCCTGGCACTTGAATGATGAAACACCAGCTAGGTGGGGAGAGAAAATCTGGGAAAGGGAAATTCAAGGCTCAGGGAATAGCGGATAAAAGTCACCTCAGGAGGGGACAAACTTAGCCAGTTCAATAAACAGGACTGTTCAACAGTGTGGTTAGAGAAATAGGGGAAAGAGGAAAAAGATATGAAATTAGAGAAGTGTTCTCGAAGATATGCTGAAATATGAGCACCTCAGTGTAGCAGAAAGTTACGAAGAACGCATCCATTTCCAAATGCAAGGATTCAACTCAATGTTCTAGAAAAATTGAGATCATCTACTTTACCTAATTATGCAATCAGTTTATTCATTCAATCAACAAATATTCATGAACACATACCAAGAACAAAGCCTTCAAGAAATTTAACCCCTAGGAAATCTCAGAAGTCAGGGTCTAATGCAATCGGGGAGAGACCATGTCTAGCTGAGGAAATCTGAGAAGGTTTTGCAGCTGAGTTGGCTCGTTGGAGCTAGGGTAGGTGGGTAGGATTTAGACATGTAAAATATAATGCTGTTGAAGGGGCACAAAAAGGCATCCTAGGAAACACCATGAATAAAGGTATGGCATATAAATAAGTTGTTTAAGCAATAACGTGTCGTTTAAAATTCTTATTTTAAAATTCAACAGGTCATTGTCAAAGTTAAACTTGACCTTGTCTCCTCATTGTCTCCCACTCTCCTTAGAAAGGAATTTTATGTGTTCATCAGAATTCTGAGAGACACATCACGTCTTTTAAATGCATTCCATAGCAGCAGAGATGGGATGGGTCGGCCCTTCTTCCCAGCCTCACCATAGAGCTCTGCTGGGTCCTCTGCTCTGTGCAGCGGAGGAGGAGAAAAGGCCAAAATCGTGAGGAACATCAATGACAGAGTTCCACAGGGTGCCGGGGAATTTCCGAAGCTATAGGTCACCGGGCATCTTGGTGCGTCCTGGGCCTAGTAAATCAAGAAGTGATGTTAAGGAAATGGACAAAGGCTGATTTGTATGAATTTGTTTAATCTGTTCGCAATAGGTAACATGATTTGCATCAGATGATCTACTCATGACACACCTGGATTCAGAAATGAGGTCATTGTGCTATGAACTTCATCTATTTCTTTTCCAAAACATCGACTTCACCTATTAACCCCTTTATGAGTCTTCCTAAATTTTATTAATACCAACCATCCCCTTAAAGCTTCTTCAATTGTTCACAAATAGTGTTTCACAAAGTTATCTATGTGTTTCTTCTGTAATTTGCAGTGAGTTTTTATTGCAAAGCTCACTGCAATTAATATTTCAGGTTAATAATGTGAGCTCAAACAAACCATAAGGAAATAAACTGCTGATGCCTCTTGGGTAGGGTGGGACTGGAGGTTGCTACCAGTAGATGAAATAGCTGAAGACAGAGCACAATTACATTTATAACACAGTCATGGGGTCTTAGATTCCTAAGTAACAGCTCCTTTAGGTCTATGTATTTCAACAACTTGCAATTGTCAGGCACCTGTCGTATCTCAAATCATTAATGCAAATAGGGGTGATGTATGGGCAGATGGGACAAGAGAGAGATTTTAAGATTTAATCTAAAGGGGCAGAATTGTCATGAACATTAGTTCTTTAGCATTTTCTTTGATTCTGTCAGTGGGAGCAAGGTTCTTCTAGTTACTGACCCAAGGAATATTTATTGAGGATCTTTTCTGTGACAGCCATTGTGCTGGAAGTTAAGGATCCAATGTGACAAAAACAGAGAGTCCCTGTATCACCAAACCATAGGAAAGTAACCACCTATAATACAAATGATAAGGAAACTGCAGGGGACTGAGAAGAACCAACCCCAGGGTTTGGGTCTCAGGGGTGGCTTCTGAAGACGAACCATATAGGCTGAGATGCAGGTGAGCTGGTTATAGTGAACTGATGGACAAGGAAGAGTCCCATACGTGCAAGCACATAGCTCTTTTCAGAAAAGCTGTGTTGGGGTATCAGGCTTGGGATCTCTGAATAACCAATCTAAATAATGTCATTTGCTAATACTCTTCCAATGTGCCCTCTACTTTTTCTACATAAAATGTAACACAATGTGTGATTCAATATTTATATAATTTTTAAAATTTTTATCTCCACACTATTTTGTTTACCCCACGTTTTGGCACACAAGAGGCATGCAATATTTGTTCAATCAATGAAAGGGCAAATGACTGAGATGTGAGGGAGGGAATAGCAGAAAAGACTGTAGAGAGTCAACCAGGACAGAAATTAAGCAGGGCTTTCTTGGCCGCATGAAGGTGCTCTTACCTTCATCCTAAGAGTAGCGGGAGAGGAAGAAGAGCTAAAAACTGTGGTTTGCATCTTAGTAAGATCACTTCGATTACAATGGAAAGAACAGATTGGAAAGGATCAGGAGTCAATCTGATCAGTTACCTGGGCAAGCAGGGATTACACCACTGGGGTGGACTTGAGAGATAGGAAGAGAAATTGATAAGACTTGGTGATTGGTTAGATAAGGAGAGGGAGGATGATGTTCTCCAAGATGATGTGTCAGTTTCTGTGTTGGGCAGCTAAATGAATCATGAAGAAAAATCAACATTTTGTCTTTGTTTTCGGTGAAGAAGGAAGAAATGACAGATGCCATTTTGAGCATATGAAGTTTAAAATGACTGTGGATCATGTAAGAGAGGTCCAGGAACAAGGTGGATACACCTCTGAAACTTGTGAGAGAAACGTCGGATTGAGATGGAGATTTGTGAGCCCATCAGAACATAGATAATAATTAAAGTGGTTTTCCACGGCTGCAGCAGAAAGGACTCCTGAAAACCTACTTCTGCTGCCAAATTCTCTCTACCTTCTTCCCATTCTCATCCTTCCACTCTCTCTTCCACACATATATCCTCCCTTCTTGGCTCCTGAGCCTTTTCTGTCCACCCCTTTGAACCCTTTCTCAAAAAAGGAAACCCCGCTCTGTTTTTATCTCTTAAGTTACTTGCCAATTCCCTTCTTTCCATGATATCCGAGACACTCAGAAGAATAGTCTTCAATATACATTCACCTTCCCCACTGCTCTGTCTTAAAGAGAGAGTTTATAATCTATTGTATGAAATGTTGAATTCTCCCCTCACTTCTGATCACAACTGCCTAATACCTGCTAGATAAAGTCTGGCATCCAGCTCTAATTTGCACCTTCCAGCATTCCCATCTCAAACCAAGGAACCCAGTGTTCATATTTTTTGTACTACCTGCTTTCTTTTGACCTGACATGCCTTCCCCACATTCATCTCCATGCAGAAAAGGATCTCTTCCTAGCCTAAAGACCAAGCTGAAACATCGCCCCTCTGAGATGCCCAACCCTGCACGCCCACCGTTCACCTCCTCTTGGATTCCCCAAAATGCTGGGAATCCTTGTAACGAATTGTTTCAGCCCACATATCCCCAGTGCAGATATGTAGTAGATATTCAGCAAATATAAGTGGTGAATGAATGAATAAAAACAACCTCTCTTTTCAATTCTACCTTGCACCATATAATTGCATGTCCCATTCGAATCAAACAAACATGAACATTCATTTCTTAATACTTTTCCTCATGCTCCTTTTTCAGCCTAGAACATACTGATCAGCCCTGACTTTTCTAACTGCAAAGGCAGCACCTCCTTTAACCATTGAATTCCTCATATATTTATCATTCAGTTAAAACCATCTCTTTACAAAACTTCCCTCATTACCCAAGTGAAAATGACTCCTTGGGTATCCCATATACTATTTCACTTGTGTGTCTATTTGGCATTTATTGCATGGTGTTTTTATTTATTATTTGGAAACTCATTTCCTCCAATAGGATTCCCTGCAAAATACAATGAGTATTGTTGATAAAAACAAGTATGGTAACCACTGGCTCAGACTGCTGCTGTTTCTTAAACTTGATAAATGAGTGCACTTAGGTGAATTACCTTGTAGACTGCTGGTTAAATGATTTTTTACCATACATTATCTGAATATATACAAACACAAACCAAATATAAATAAGTTTACAAGTTAATTATAAACATATTTACAACCCCCCAAATACACAATTATTAACAGAAGAATTTTCGATGTGACAGATATTGCTGTTTTATTGAAACGGAATCACCAGTGCTGGATTTAATGATAGAGAGATATAAAATCAGATTTGAAATGTTTCTGTTTTCACCTTCAATACTACTAATACTTCTTCTGAGCATTTAACTATGCAGGAAGTACTATTCTAAGTGTTTTTCATGTATCACTAATTAAATCTTCACAATAATCATATGAAGTATAAATTGTTATTATCACCATTTTACAGATCAGAAAATTAAGAGAAAGATGTTCAGTAACCTGTCTAGTAAAGTAACCTAGACACTAGAGACTAAGGTTTGGATCCAGGCATCCTGACTCCAGAGCTTGAGCTTTTGACTAGGAATCTATATTTGATCACTGTGTTTGCTAAGTCTGTACAATAAAATCTATACTTAATCAGACTGCCCTCAGACAATCTAGAAATTATAATTTAATGAGATGTTAATTGACAAGAATACAGGACTATCTATTCACTTAAAGAAAAGTAATGAGGCAATTATAAAATCCGTAGGAATAGAGTATCTGATGACTGTTGGAAGAGGGAAAAATATTTTTTGTACATTTATTAGTTCATTTGCAGGTGAAGTAATTCTGCAAGATGATTGAAGAACACAATGGAAGAAAATTATAGGTGTTTCCTGGCATGAGCCACAGTGGCACCACTTCCACTTACAGTATTTTAATTTGCTTTGCACAAAGAAGTGGATCCAAACCAGCAAAATATCCAATTAAAGTAACAAAAATAGAGTCTGACTACTACGGAGTCTATACTATCATGTATTCTTTGACTCAATCATTCTCTCATTTTTTTTTTTTTGACTGAAACAGCTACAAAAGTTCTCTGCCTACAGCATCCTGTGTTATTTGGTCTTCATTGATTGAATTAAACCCATCTATGAACACAAACACAAATGTGGGTACTGGAACTGAGTAGTAGTACTAGGATAAAAGGCTGCCATCCAAAATCTATAGAAAGCACTAAAATCAATTTTAGTTTTTCATAAGGAATCTAGAATACCAAAGAATACATACCAGTTGAAGAATTTCTGGCCTAGATGAAAAGCAGGCCATTTTCAGGAAAATATACCCTGTTCATGATTTCTTAACATCGCAGATGCTATAGTAGAAGCAAGACAAGCAGAGGTAAGGAAATGAGGGTCAAAAGAAAGTGAAAGCTTTTTAAGGGCAAGAACACAACTTAACTAATGGTTCATGTCTTTGCCTCCCTTACATAGGTCCTGATCTTAATCCCAAAAGACCTTTGGGATAAAAAGATAGAAAAGCCATTCAAAGGGTACAACACAAAGACTTAAACCCTTCTGAATCACAGCGAAAGTTCCATCCTCAGCACAGTAGTATCTGTTTGATTTTCACCCATCTCACCACTCTCCTTCCTCAAGGTAAATGAGGAGGGGTGTTAGATCCCCCCAAATACTAGAATTTAGATGATTTAATAACAACTAGTCTAAAGGAGAGTGAGCTGGAAGAGAAGACAGACAGTATGGGGGGGTTAAAAGTCCTGGACTCAAGAGTCAGCAGCAGGGTCACCAGGCACTAACTTATTGTGCTAACTTGGGGCAAACCAGTTAATTGTTCACCAGTGTCCTCTTCTTTCAAACGTGGCAGCTGGACTAGACGAGAGGTCTCTGTTATCTAGTTCTCATTGCATGTCTCATGATTCTGCAAGAGGAAATCCTATGTAAGGTTTCCTAGAATCAAGACACTGTGCTACCCTGGTGTCTGTGTTGTTGAGTATCATTGAGATATTTGTGAGTAACTCTCTTCCCTCTTGGATAGGGTTAAAGAGGTGACCTCTCTCTGTTCTGCTGCACTCAGCAGAACATACATTATGTCCTGGTGCAAATTATTTTAGAAGGTGGGGTGGTACTTTTTCTTCTTAGGAACAAGTTGATCCACTTTGAATTTGAAAGGGCTTGATGGAGATGAATAGGAAGTTTAAACCAGGACAAGCAATATAACCCCACACCCTGAAAATTACCTTTCAGGGAAATAATATTTCATTACATTAGTAAAGTAGCCATAAATCTTATTTATTATAAAAACTTGTCATTTGTGTTTAGTTCTTACTTCACAATATAAAGGCCCAAACACTTCTATCTATCTATCTACCTATCTATCTATTTATCGATGGCTAATTTTATGTGTCAGCTTGACTAAGCTAAAGGATGTTCAGATAGCTGGTAAAACATTATTTCTGGATATGTCTTCTATGCAGGTGTTTCTGGAAGAGATTAACATTTGAGTTGGTGAACTGAGCAAAGCAGATGGCCCTCCTCAGTGTGGTGGGCCTCATCCAATCAGGTGAGGGCCCAAATAGAACAAAAAAGCAGAGGAACAATGAATTCACTCTTTCCTCTTGAGCCAAAATATCCACTTTTTTGGCCCTCAGATACTGGCACTCCTGGTTCTCTGGCCTGTAGACTCAGACCAGTACTTAACACATTGGCCTCCTGACTCTCAGGCCTTTGGGCTTTGACTGAATTATACCACTAGCTTTCTTGGTTCTGTAGTTTGCAAAGAATCTTGGGACTTCTCTGCTCCATAACTGTGTGAGCCAATTCCTATCTCCTCTTATGTATATATCCACATACATCCTATTGTTTTTGTTTCTCTGGAAAATCCTGGAGAGAGAAAGAGAGAGAGAGAGATACACATCTATATATATATATATATGTGTGTGTGTGTATGTATATATATTTAATATAGTTGTCAATGACAATTAAGGATAGGCAGTTTGAGCTAAAGAATGTTGTAATCATCAATTTCAATAAGTAGAAACCCACCCCTTTGTACTCTATATTATGAAGTGGATGGTTCTTTCTTTAAATATTTTGAAATAAATATATATCAAATTTAATAACTTCCAAATTTTGTGTTTATAAGGACAGCCTGGAGCTTGTACTGAAAACATAAGTTCTTGGTCACCGCCCTTGACTTTGGGAATCGGTCTGTAGCGCAGTGGCTCAAAACCTGAGTTGCACATTGAAATTATATGGGAGCTTCAAAAAAATACTCATGCCCAGGCTGAGCCCTAGAGCTTTTGATTCAGTCTGCAGTGTGGCTTGGACGTCTAGATTTTTTTTTTTTTTTTTTTTGAGACAGAGTCTCACTCTGTTGCCCTGGCTAGAGTGAGTGCCGTGGCATCAGCCTAGCTCACAGCAACCTCAAACTCCTGGGCTCAAGCGATCCTCCTGCCTCAGCCTCCCGAGTAGCTGGGACTACAGGCATGTGCCACCATGCCCGGCTAATTTTTTCTATATATTTTTAGTTGGCCGATTAATTTCTTTCTAATTTTTAGTAGAGACGGGGGTCTCACTCTTGCTCAGGCTGATCTCGAACTCCTGAGCTCAAAGAATCCTCCCGCCTCGGCCTCCCAGAGTGCTAGGATTACAGGCGTGAGCCACCACGCCCGGCCCGATGTCTAGATTTTTAAATGTTCTCCAGGTAATTCTATTGGTCAGAGTAAGTTGCCCAAAGTTCCCAGGTGATTCTTATCATCAGGAAAGTTTGGAGAACCGTGATCTATTCCCAAGATGTCTTCAGAACCCACATTATGTTCCGGATCCTGACCTCTCACATCCGTCCCCTGGTTCACCTTCCCTCTCATGCACTAGTTAATCTTCAAAGCGATGATTCAGTCGCATTAGAACTTTCAGACCTTTAGTATCTCTTAAAAATCCAGATTCTTGAACCATATCCCAGACCTGATGAGTCAGAATCTCTAAAGGAAAAAAAAAACAAAACAAAACAGTAATTATCACATGCAAATAAAATGCATTGACATAATACTGCAACTCATAACTTTTGCCTACTCTACAAGGTTCTATTTTATGTGTGACAGGTAGGCTGGTATTTTACAATTAGTTTCAAAAAGACATACTAAATACTATAATTAAATAGTAAATAATTTCTCTTAAAAAAAAAAAGTATCGCTAAAGGTGGAGCTCAGAAATTTGCATTTCTAGGGAGCCTCCTGTATAATTCCCGAGTACAGCAAAATTACAACTACAGCTTTAAAAACTGTGTGGCGTGGAGCCAAAGAAAACAATGAATTGTAGGCGCGCAAGAGGTAGATACTACCTGCTGTCATTTCCTCCCTTACTGAGTGCTGTGTGAAACCACGCCAGCCGCTCCTCAGTAAAACTAAAGAAAGCTTTCCAAAGTGTTTAGTGTGCGAATTGTGAGAACTGTACATAAGAAAGGTAGAAATGATGCATAAGGCAATGTAATTCCATCCCGTTACTCAACACATACAGTTGACTGTATACGTGGCCTAAAATTAGGGAAGATAGGATCGCGTCCCCGACACATCGTCACTTTGTAGCTCTCTGGTCTTCCTGAGGTTTCCTGACTTGATTGAGATAATGAATTCATTTGCTAGGAAAAAAATCTTAAAATTTTGATTGCTATCTTCGAGTTATATATTAAGAGGTATTTTCTTATTTTCATCCCCTCCCAACCAAAAAAAAAAAAGCTCAGAAATAAATGACCTAAAATTGAATACTTTGTCAAAGTACTCACTTGTTGATCACGTGTCTGCCTCTTTAGACTGCAAGGGCAGGGCAGAAACTGCATATACGGTCCTATTTACCATTGTCAAACTAGCATGTGGCACTGTACCACACATATAAATGATTTAAAATATTTGCCGATCAAATGAAAACCATATCTATCACTTGTTAAAAATTCTCCAATTAAGAAAACTTAAAAAACAATTCACTTATATTATACTTACAACTAGAGTAGTGTGGGAAATGACAGGAGCAGCAGCAACAACAACAATCTAGTATCTCCAAACCCGGAAATATGAAATAAACTCACGCATTTCTTTATAGCATTTATTCTGGATAGAAAGAAGTATGGACATTCTAATTATTAATTTTAGACTTGAAAATTTATGTTTCTGACCACCTCATCAAACATCTCAAAGTCCAAATTAGTGGCTAGCCAACTAGGTAGCTGTCTCTCTCCTTCTGTATATGGTTACATATTAGCTGTATAATATAGCCTCATGTATCTATCTAGCTAGATATATATGGCTATATATTAGCTATGTATTACAGTCATATATCCATCTAGCTAGATATCTATCTGTCTATACCGCTGTATTAGAACTGAAAAGACTTTAAAGAAGTCCATGCGATTGCAGGACCAACAGAAGATTTCAATTTGGCAGTTCCTAAGCTCCACACTTGTTTTTGTTAATTTGTTTCTTTGCTGTTTTAATGCCTGCTGTTATTTTTTATTCCTGTAGAAAATGATGACAAGCAAATGGAATTTCACATAGATTAAGCATAGTGATAAGAGTGTTTCATGGTAGGGAACAGCTGTGGTTGGTTGGACTGGCCCAATTCTAGTTCCTGACTTTATCACTTAACAGCTGCGTGTATAATCTTGCATGGGTCGAGGTCCAGTCAGGAGAGACTGTTGCTACATATGAAGTTGTTAACCAGATCAATGAAAGACAACTCCAGATTTTAACTGCAGGAAGCAGCCCTCATCCCCAGGGATGGGGGACAAGGAGATGGAGTCACTGACATTTATGATATTGGGGGAGGAGTCCTGTGGGTATGGGATGGCCCTCTGAGGAGAGGGGCTTGATGCAGCTGGTTCTGTAGTGTTGGACTACTGCAAACTGAATCTTTATGCAGCTAGAGAAAGGATTCTGCTGCTGGAGTGAGAGTGAGGAACCATGCAGGGCTGATCGACGCCCACCAGAAACACAAGCAGACACGACGCCTATAGGAAACCCACAGGAAGTGGCCAGGAAAGGGCATCCCCCTTCTTCCTCCCCCAGCCTTGCAGTCACCTTGCACGCCCCCCTTGGCAGAGACTAGCATAGAGCCAGCTGGAGAAGCAGAAATGAGGCTTCCCAGCCTCTGAATTCGACAGCAGAAGGGAAAAGGGTGATTTGCAGCTGAGAGCTAAGTTAATGACCTGTGCAGGTAGTATAGTGATAAGAAGTACCGCGTGGTAGATAAGAGCTGGGACTGACCCTACCGTTTAATATTTAGTTCCTGACCCCATCACTTAATAGCTATGTGACCTTTGGCTACTTATGCCTGATAAAATCAATTTGCCATAGGTATAAAATGGGATCCGTGCTAACATCATGGAGTTGTTGTGAGAAGTAAATTTGATAAGGAGGTAAACCGCTTGCTTAACATACTGCCAGGCACAGGAGTATGTGACACATGTTAGCAACTATCCATTTTATTTGCATTATATAGGAAGGTGGTGGCTTGATCATTTTTAAGTAAAAGTTTCTGATTATATTGTAGACCAGTTTTCAACTAAATGAACTGGGAAACCTTGGATCTGCAGTAGTGTGCCCGGAATGCACATTTCAAACAGCATGATTTTGAAAATAGATCTACTAACGTTCATTACTGCATCATTTTCCCACTATGTGCCCTGTCTTTGTCATTATAAAACACACAGTTTAGCAGAGGATACACAAGTAAACAATGATAATAAAGTAGTATGAGAGCTGGGTTGGGGGAAGTGTAGAGATGTAATAGAGATGCACAACCAGCCTCAGCCAGGGCTTGAAGGACATTTTCTGAGGACAATAGACTTAAGGTGAGGCCTAAGTAAGCTGGCCAGGCAAAGTTTACAGAGTAGAGAGACACACTACATACTTTTTAAAGTTAAAAATAAAGAATTTACAATATTAAAGAAGATCTTTAGATTGCACAGTGAGAATGTTTAGTCCTATTTCTTGAAAGGGCCAGGATGATGCCATATGCTTGTTTTCAATCCTTCTAGAGAACTCAGTGGAGCGTTGAGTCAAGGCTCAACAGGTACTTGTTGGAAAGTGCAGTTTTACAGTTGTGCATTATATGGCTCAGGGTGTGTCTGGTAAAATTACACACTGAAGGTTTGGAATTATCAGCTGAGTATCTCATAACAAAGATTACAAAGTGGGATAGAACTGTATTCTGTGAATCCAGTATGTGCATGTGTGTGTGCGATATACTTTCAGAATCGTTTCTCATATATATACATATCACTCTGATGAATAGCTCTGCATTCCTACATGCAATAGTTATGGGGTGATGCTTTAAAAGCTGTTTCATCACATTTTTCCCCCTTAGTTTTTGGCTTTGATTTGTACATCCATTGTGTTACAGAGATGAAAGAACTATTGTTATGAACATCTCAGTGGAGTTATCATCTCAGTTGACTCTACACCTACCTGACTTCTTTTTGAAATTGAACTAACTTAATTATAAAAGATTAATTAGATCGGGTATGGTGGCTCAAGCCTGTAATCCCAGCGCTTTGGGAGGCCGAGGCAGGCAGATCCCTTGAGACCAGGAATTTGAGGTTTCAGTGAGCTATGAGCATGCCACTGCACTCCAGCCTGTGTGACACAGAGAGACTCTCCCCCACCAACCAAAAAAGAGATAAATTAAATTTTTGTACTTTGCGTTCATACATGATGTTACTTGTATAACATCACTGGCCAAAAAAGTTAGCCTCTTAGTTCAATTCCCGACCGACCTTTGATTATCTCTTATTCTCTGAGCCAATAAGTCACAATTTGTCCTAGACCACTGTTTGTTTGCAAAATATATGTGAGACTTATCATCAGGCTACCTCTAAGGATTCTACAAATGATTAGTGAGACAAGGCTTTCAAAGCTGTCTGGTCTTCCCTGGGGAACCAGTCCCTTGCATGAAATTAGCATCAAATAGGAGAACACATCCATATATGAATGAGAAATAATGATAATAATCCTTTACACTTTGTGCACTCATATGTTATTAAGAAGGCAAGAGAAATGATGAGCCTACGGTTATCAAGAAAATGTGGTAAAGGGGCAGGATAGGCGGACACCAGTGGAAAAGAAGAAAGTGTCTGGATTTAGATTCACACATATATAATCATCTAATTCGGGTCAAAATTACTATTGCAATGGAACCGAGTCTGCAAAATAAATGATGCTTAATCAATTGATTATCTATTTTTAAAAAGCAGATTTTATGCATTTCTTCCTCGTGAGCATTTTGATTCTGCTTTGGTATAAAAGTCTTGATGTAGCTCAGGAATTTCAAGGATAGACATCAGAATCAGTAGTAAATCTGCATGGTTTGTATGGTTCTCACCACCTCAAACGAGTGTTGAGAAATATCTGGGCAGATATTTGCCTTTCTAAACATGGATATCACTTTACCATATACATATGAAAGAAG
>RJWJ010000879.1:144083-166937 GCA_004363605.1 Indri indri
CTCAAACTCCTGGGCTGAAGTGATCCTCCTGCCTCAGCCTCCTGAGTAGTTGGGACTACAGGCATGTGCCACCATGCCTGGCTAATTTTTTTTTATATATATATTTTTAGTTGTCCAGATCATTTCTTTCTATTTTTTAGTAGAGACGGGGTCTCGCTCTTGCTCAGGCTGGTCTTGAACTCCTGACCTTGAGAAATCCACCCGCCTCAGCCTACCAGAGTGCTAGGATTACAGGTGTGAGCCACTGCCCCCGGCAACTGCTAAACTTAATAAAGTGATTTAAGAAGTTAAAAAAAGCAAGAGTAGTTTTATAATATTTTCTATCATGAGGGAAAGAATATCAAAATGTAAGTGTGTCTACATATGTGTTCGTGTATGTTGTACAGAAATTAGCTTGAGGGTGAATAATTAGAAAACACAGAGATTCTTGATGTCAAATAATTACAAAATGGGACTAGTCAAAGTATACACAGAATAACCATAAATTGTTCAATAGTCAAATAAAAAAAGAGTCAGATGGAGAATCGATTTTTCCAAAGTTATGCAAATAGAAAACAGAGAGGATATTTATCTCCTAGTGCAGATTAAATCAACAGATAATAAGTATGTGTTAACATCCTCTTTGGCAAGTATAGGAGTAAGGCACAGTTCCTCAAGAATGTACAATTTAGTATAGCTTCCAGCTCTCTCTCTCCATATATCATATTCTTACATAATTAGGAAAGTTAAAATAATTCCTTGGGAAAACAAAGTAGAAAAATGCAACAGGTTAAAAACAAACAAAATCTGTCATGGAAAATTTTTGTACTAGGGTAGAATAAATATTCATCAAATTAATATAAGCATAATACACCAAGATACTATGTCAGTTATACTTTCAAAATACTAATCGTCTTTCATATTTTATATTTGCCTATTCTTATCATGTAGTTAAGTTAGAGAGAGAAGTAGCTCCACATCTAGGAGGCACACTCACTGATATAAACTTATCCCTTTCTTCGTGGACTAATTTCCCTTCTAAGAGGTGTACTTAAAATCAAACCCAACTATTTTGTTAAGTTAACTACACTACTGCTCATCCAGGGTGATTTCCATAAATAGGACTGGTAAGACTTCTAAGTGAACACCTCAAGTTATAAATGACTTTGTGGTTTTCTAATTGCTTGCTTCAGTATTTAAGACATCTACAGGGGAGAGCAAAGTACTGTACTTAACTTGTGAAGGGCTGTGCCAACTGCCATAATTATTTAATCTACAATGTTTTAGTTGTTGCTACCACTGTGGTGGGCCAAATCCATGCCCAGATCTGCAATCATGCAGCTGTGTAATCTATATTGCCTATAAAAACCTAGGCAATTATTCTATATTATGACACTTCTCACACAGGAGTGGTATATCTTTGAATATGACATTAATAGGCAGAATGAAAAATATAGGTTCTGTTATGATACCCTTTAGGCTACTTCTCCATAAGCTGAATTTCCAAATACTTTAAGTCAATAGGAAGATTACATTTACTATGAGATAATGATCATAAAAATTATAATTACTAAATTTCCATTTCTAAGCAAGTGTTCTTCAACCTATAATTTGAGATTGACTGTATTACTCAATTATCCAATAGCATTTATCAACAGCTTATTTTGTCCTAAGCACTTAGGATAAATGGCTTTAATAATTGAGTATCTCACTTCAAAGATGTATTTTCAAAAATATATATTTTGTACTAAACTGATATGTTTGAAGCTAATATTAAAAACTGGTTTAGTTTGAAAGTAACTGCTAATATGTATGTACAAACTGATTTTAAACATACTTTCAAAAATAACTGCCTAAAATAATGTTGCCCTTCAACTATGTTTTGTGATGCCCTTCGACTCTGTTTCCATTTCTCAAAGTAGGTTTGCAATTTCCTATTTGGAATTGTTTCTAGAGCATGTTAACTAGTCATATTAGCCATACAAGATATTTCTTAATAGTCATTATATTTTCACCAACATATGGCCTTACCCAGCTTGACTACCTATGCAAGTATCTGGGTGTGGCTCAGAATGGCATTTATATATTACCAATGAGCAAATTCATTCACAAAAGACAACAATTTCTTTTTTTTTTTTTTTGAGACAGAGTCTCACTCTGTTGCCCTGGCTAGAGTGAGTGCCGTGGTGTCCGCCTAGCTCACAACAACCTCAAACTCCTGGGCTCAAGCGATCCTCCTGCCTCAGCCTCCCGAGTATCTGGGACTACAGGCATGTGCCACCATGCCCGGCTAATTTTTTCTATATATTTTTAGTTATCCAGATTATTTCTTTCTATTTCTTTAGTAGAGACGGGGGTCTTGCTCTTGCTCAGGCTGATCTCGAACTCCTGAGCTCAAACAGTCTGCTTGCCTCGGCCTCCCAGAGTGCTAGGATTACAGGACAACGATTTCTTATTACCAAAAATACTCCTGAGAATTGTGCCACAGGTGCTGATGGCAACTCTTCAAGATTAGTTCGGGCTGTCTTTGACAAGTGGCTGCTTTGGAATTGTGCAGTTTTCCAAGGTAAGGACTTTGTGGGAAAAAAATTCATTTGGTTGTCTAAGTTCTGGTGTATTTGTTAAAACAATCTGTTTCATTAACTTGTATTACTTGATATGGGCATTGAGAGTTAAAGTGTAAGGATTACCTCTGCTATTTAAAGTTATTTACAGATGCTGCAAATTTACACAGCTCTTGTTACCACTTCACCCAAACTTTGAGGAAATCATTTGAAACTAAACAGTAAAGCAACAGAGGATTTTCAGGTATTTTTGCTAACTAATGAAATCAAGGCCAACCAATATTTGCTGTCTCACAATGATTATAGAGGACTGTCATGTGTGATGTTACAGGCACTAATGGTTTCCTTTCCAAGATTTACTTGTCTTCCATCATTGTTAACAGAAACTCAATTTTGTTAAGGCAGTGATATGCCGGCTCTATTGGGTGAATTCCAACTGCTCTAAGTATATCATAGCAATAGCTTTCCTCTACACTAGCGATTGCTCTCGTAACCTAATATGGCCAATGAGAAATAAGGGAAAATCTGCTGAGAAATGTCTTCTAAGAAAGATATTCCTTATAAAAGATACGTGCTCAAGCAGAAAGTCTTTGTTTCTGTCCGCTCCTAATCTTCTTACTTGAGATACTGGATGTGCAGCTATGGTATTTATATCGCAACCATGAAAGCAGAGGATAGAAAGAGCCTAAATCCAGATGACATCATTTAGTCACTGTGCCAAACATTGGACCTCCAACCTCCAGGCTTCTTCTTACATGAAATAAAGATCTTATGGTTTAGGCTACTGTAGGTGGGTAGTATAATGTTTGTTGATGAGAGCATCCTAACCGATATAAGAGATAAGAAGCATGCAGCAGGTCCTACGTGATCATCGAAAGGCATTTTGATGTCATGTAAAAGATATTCATTCCAGAGCTATTAGAAGCAAAGTTACATGCTCCCCTAACAAAAGATCTAGCATAAATTCTCCAATTTTGATAAAATATGTCTATCAGTATCAGTGAGTATTCTTAACATTATATCGTGATATGTATATCACAAATTTTTGATTACCTTTCTGTATAAAGCTTTTTTAATATCTTGCATTGCCATCATAAATCCTGTATCAGTATTACTTTATGATGTTTTCCTTATTTTAGAAAATTTCAACTCTGTATGTGAGATTGTAGTTTTCTGTCAACATTAACTCAACAAACGTTTATGTGTGTGTTTGTATGTGTGTGTAAGGGAAAGCTAGAAGAGGTGGGGTCAGATGCAAGAATGAGAAGATGTCATTCATGCCCAGAAGGAACTCACATTCTAACAGGAATTTGAGATGTACTTAAATAAGTACAGACCGTATTAATGTCAAGAGAAAGACCTGACCAAAGACCTATGGATGCATTAAGGAAGGGGAGATCACTTCAGGAATTCCTTACAGTGGAACTGACACTTCAAAGATAGTTAGGATGTTTTTAAAAAATGAAAATGAGTAAGAGTATGTTCCACAACTTTCCCCACTTTATTTCTACCTCAGAGCATGTGCCCACAGCTTGGAGATGCTTCAGTTTTGCTGGGGTGAAGGTTTTACAATGGAATACAGTCAGTTCAGGCTGTATTTTAAAGAACTTTCTATTTTTTCTTCATTCTGCTTCTATTTGACTCATCCAAGAAATTGTTCTGTATGAGTTTTAATGATATAACAGCTTTTGCTGAGTTTTTGGTTCAGCCCAGCCAGACATGTATGTTTTTGTGGGGAATTTTAGTGGAAGGAGCAGGTCTCCTTGCCTTTGCTTCAGCTTCCAATGACTTTTTTTAAAAGTTATTCATTCTCATTATCAGAACTTTCCTGTTTCCCCAAATTCTTCATGGTCCCATGGAAATTTGAACTATCTAAAACTGGATTCACCTGGTTAATCAGCTTGATTCTTGTTGCATTTTAAATTATGTGAAAACCAATGCTGTCAGGAATTGTCAAATATAGTTAGATATGATTTAGCTCTCTTAAGAGTAAATATTTTCATTCAGGGCCTTCTACTGCCAAGCAGCCATTCATTTATTCATCCATTTAACACAAGATTTTTAGTGTACCATGAACCCCAAACAACCAACCTCCCTCTTTTCATGGAGATTACATTTTAGTGGGACCTCTTATTAGTTTGAAAATAAAATAGCTATCAAATTCTGCTCAAATGTCATGTTCTCAAGAAAACCTTCTAAACATTTTTTAGGCTCTATTCCCATATAAATGTCTTGTGAGCTCTACTGGCATTTTTCTCCCTCTTTAGAAATGATTTGATCTTCTTTATCTTCTTTTCATTTCTTCTTCCCTTCTCCTCTTCTCCTCCTCAATAGACTGTCAGCTACTTGAGGACCAAAGCCAGTATCTTTTCATCTTTGTATTAAAAGAGAATATACTCAATAAATGTTTATAAGTGAATGAATGATGCAGTTAATATTCAGTAGCCATTATGTTTGTGAAAACTTAAGGGCCTTCTCATCAAGATCTCTCAATTTCATGGAACTATAGTGCATGGATTTCCAAGAATATGGACCAAACTTGAGATTCCATGAGATATCATGGAGCTTGGATGCTAGATGTTTAATTAGCAATCAGCAGTATAAGTGCCTTAGCTTGAACTTCTGAGCTATAAAACACCAAACTCTTGAAGTAGCATTGGAAGGAAATGCAGAGAATGGCTCCAAATGTTTCAGAAGGCCAGCTCATTAAGCTGGGAATTTTCATAATTTAATGTTTACACAGTTGGGTAATGATACTGTGTATTATTGAATTATGGCCATGGAACATCATACTATTCTTTTTTTCTTCCGTGGCATCAGAGTCTGTGGGAAGTGCATACAAGGAAGTTGTTTCCTAGAAATAAAATCAAGTTGCAAAGAAAAGCAGTAGTTGAACAACATACTTCACTTTTACCATGTCTAAATATATTGCAGAAAAATAACATTTAGAATTTCAGTAGAAATAACCTACAAGACTTTAGTTAACGTAGAGTCCACTGTATCCACGTTCCTAGCCTCAAGGCTTAATTAGTTAAGGAAAAACTGGCTTGACTACTTAAGATAAATAAGTGAATACATTTTTTTCCAATGTAGTGTATGATTTTCCTTAGAAGCTGGAAAGTATTCTCAGAAATGGCATTCAGTGACTTACATCTATGAAACACCAGAGAGTTTAGACAATTCTCCTGTGTTGTCTCATTTAGTCTTTAAAACAACTCTGTGAAGCGGGAATCCTATCACCACTTTGCAAGCTGGAAAACTGAAGCATTAGTTATATGTGACATACTTAACATTCACACACACTTAGTAAGGGACAGTACCAGAGAGAAATTCCAAACGTCTTTTCACTAGAGTTAGCTGCCTCAGTGAGCCAGTCTAATAGAAAGGGAGGCATTTTAGAAACAGCAAATAAGAAAAATCAGTCTGACAACAAAGTATGTTGATAAGCCGGATGGGTGGAACTGGAACTCTTTTGTGTTGAGGTGATTCTGTTCTAGGGAACTACTGGAAAGTGCGTGGGAAGAAAGAAAACTTCAAGGAACTACTTAAGAAGAGGAGATTAAAGGAGAAACGGGGAAGCAAAAGGGAGTTTCCTCTTCTTTCAAGAAAAGATGCTTCTCACTTAAGTTTACATACATTATATGAGTGCTGCATGGTACAAAAAAAATATTTCAGCAACAAACTTTAATACTATTTAATACTAATGGGGCCTGATGTTGCAGTCCACACCATTTTTCAGTATCATTTTAAGGGCTTTAGAAATAAGCACTTTTTTGTAATTACACTACAACTATTATATTCCTATTGTTCAGTTAAAACTGATGAATTCAAATTAAGGTTAATTCTAAGATATTTAGAAGATACTTGCAATCACAATTTACAACAATCATAATTTAATAACTATTCTATTATCTCTAATAGTTATTAGAACCACACGAGTACTTACAAAGTGCCTCTGTTTTCTCATCTGTAATGTGAGGGGTTAAAATAAATCTGAAACCTGGTTGATAATCAATAAATTTATTTTTAATAGTTTTGAAAATATTTGAATAGTTTTAGATGTACATAAAAATTTGTTAAAATAGTATAGAGAGTTCCCACACAGCCCGCATCCATTGCCCCCCATTATGAACATCTTACTATTTATATTAACATGGTACACTTGTTACCATTAATTAACCAATATCGATCCATGGTTAGTAACTGAAGTCCATACTTTATTCACATTTTCTTACTTTTTATCTAATGTCCTTTTCCTGTTCTAGGACCACATCCAGGATCCCACATTCCATTTGGCATCACGTCACCTTAGCCTCCTCTGTGCTGTGACAGTTTGTTAGACTTTCTTTATTTTTGATGACCTTGACAGATTTGAGAAATACTGGCCAGATATTTTGTAGAATGTCCTTTGTTGGAGGTTATCCAATGATTTTTTTCATGATTAGACTGGGGTTATGGGTTTTGGAAAGGAAGATTGGAGATTTTTTTAAAGTATGCATTTCTGTATTTCATTCTAATTCGGTGAATCTGGGGAGCATTTGCAATTTTTCAGATCTCCTCAGGGATAAGTGATGACATTGCTCCTTCTAGTAGGTGCTGTTTGCTCTATCTAGTGACAACCAGATTCTAGTTAAGATCTGAGGCTCTTGTCTTTCCTCAATTCTAGAAAATGCTTAGCTATTATTTTGTATTTATTTTGATAGTCCCTCCTTTTCCTCTGAAACTCTAGTTACATGTATTGAGTCAGTATGTTCTTCAGGTCTTTTGACTTCCATGTGCATGTGTGTGTGTGTGTGTGTGTGTGTGTATGTGTGTGCACGCACGCGTGCGTGTTTTCCTCTTCTTTATCCTGAGTGAATTTCTCAGAACCATCTTCAGATTTTCTAATTTCTCTTCGCAAATGTGTAGAATTTATTCCATAAAATGAATTTTTATTTTTAAGACTTCTATTTTCATTTTCATGTTCAAAATTTTCTTGAGACAGGTTTTTGCTTTCAAAATATTATGACTTTTAATAGACGCTATTGCATCATTAAGCATATTTTAAAACCTATGTCCAATTATTCCATACAATTAATTTCACCTGCAAGGAATTCATGCTTGGAGAACTGGTTTTTGTTTGCCTTTCTTAGCATTAGCATTCTTCATGTGTCTTTGCATTTGGGCATAAACCTTATTTTTACTGGAGTGGGGATGGTTTTTGTTTTCGGATGCCTATAATTGACTTCCTCTGGCATTCCTAAGCCAACAATCCAGAACCAAGTTTTATGACAGCATTTTAAGGCTCCTTTCTGGGGAGAGATCAGGGGTATCAAGGATCTGGCCACTAGAGTCAGCTACCAACTTGACTGGATTCCTCGTTTTCAGTCCTCATGCATTCCTATAGCCACAGTTTTCTACGTAGCCAGGTCACTAGCCTTTTTATTCAGACTCTGTTCACACATGTGGGAGTCCCAGCCCTGGCCCTGGTTTCAAGCAGTTTCACTGGACTTGATCCTATTCCTGCATGGGGTACGACTGTATTAATTAGCCACTGCCACAGAACACACAAGCACAAACTCAACATATCAAAGCAACACACACTTACTATCTCACAAGTTTTGTGGGCCAGAAGTCTGGGCATGGATTATTTCTGTCCTCTGCAGTGTTTCTCAAGGGCACAATCAAGGTGTTGGCCAGGCTACATTCTCATCTGGAAGATGAACTTGGGGAGAATATACTTTCATGCTCATTCAGTTGTTGGCAGAACTCATTTCCCTGCAGCTGTGTGACTGAGGACTCCAGGTCCTAGAGGCTGCCACAGGGACTTCCTCACCATGGCTGCTTATCTCATCAAGCCTGCAAGAAGTGTCTCTCTTCCTGTGGGGGCAGGGAGGGGTTGTCAGCCCCTCTTTTAAGGGTTCTCACCTGATTAATTCATACCCACCCAGGGTAGCCTCCTGTTTGATTAACACACACATAGGGAGAGAATTATAGAACGCATGAAGGCCAAGGGGTGGAAATCGTGGGGTCACCTTAGTGTCTGTCTGCTACAAGCACCTTTAGTCCCAAGGTTCCCATTTGTGTTCCGTTCCAGAAGTCACAGCCTTTGGCCCCATTTTGGTTTTCTGCTTTGCATTTCTGTTCTTTTTCTAATTCATGAAAATATTCACTGTTTCTTAATTTCTCTACGTCTTAATTTTTCCTTTTATAGTTTATCGGTCTTAATTTTCGTTTGGAGTAGAAAGGTTACCTGAAAATATAAACTTACGAAGCCATCTTACTCTGTGTTTTGTAAAAATTTTCACTTGATCAGAGTTAGGACAGATTTCTGAAATCCTAGATGTGTTTAATGGTGGGTAATTATTTAACCAAATGGTTTGGGAAACGTGATCTGGTAGAGAGGATTATTTTTGGTATGGAAGAACAGAGAATTGATAAACATAACTAGGGGCATTTTTAAATTAGCCATCACCTTTTACAACAATTTGTAAAAGTGGTCTGTATCTGGTTTACAGTAAGAACCTTGACTTCTAATTATACCATGGAAAAAACCTGTGCAAACTTGATGTTCTCACATAACAGAAATATGCTGTAACTGGCCAGGTTTTATCTACCTGGCTTGCCATTTGATATGGAATTTTCCTTATTTTATTTATTACACTACTGTTATCAGTTATTTACTACACAAAATAAGGAGGCAATGAATGAAAAACAAGGCAATAGAGATACTCAAAATAAGATTTCAACCATATAGGTAACATAATGATAAGTCTGAATGCTAGGGGCAAAGTTCTTAGTATTTATTGTCTTTCATTGATAGAGAAATCTACTTTCTTTGCAGACCTTGGGAGGGTCAGGCTTGGGGCTGCCATTTGCAAACAAACATGCTTAGTAGTTTCATTTGGGAACTGAAGCCTGACCTGAGAAAGTGACCCTTTGCAAGCATCATGATTTTAAGATATCCATATGAAATAAGCGCCACAAAATATTGCTTATAATAATTTTCCTGGGCAAGCCCCTTATTTTATTGAAATCAAAATAAGTATTATGTTAAAAGGCAGAGGGTGTTTCTCTAAAAAGAAGTGTGGGTTCTAGGATCTCCTTTAACCACCCCATCTTAGTCCATTTTCTGGTGCTATAATAGAATACCACAGACTAGGTAATTTATAAAGAATAGCAGTTTATTTAGCTCAAGGTTCTGGAGGCAGGTTAGTCCAAGGTTGGGCGGCCACATCCAGTGAGGGTCTTCTTGCTGCATTACCTCATGGTGGCAGGGTGGAGGGGCAAGAGAGCACGTACGGGACACCAAGGGCTGAGTTTGCTTTATAACAACTCACTCTCCTCATAACTAACCCGCTCCTGAGATAATGACATCAACCCATGAGGCTCTACCCTCGTGACCCAATCACTTATTAGGCCCCACCTCCCAACACTGTTGCATTGGCGACTACATTTCCAACACATGAAATTTTGAGGAACACATGCAAACACTTTCCAGTAAGAGTAATTTGACTATGCAGATAAACTAATGTTTACTTTGGGAAAAATGCACAAATCATAGTATCAAGGGGATGTGATTTAGGCTAGAAAGTTTTGATATTTTAGAATTATGCTTAATAGATCTGAGAGCTGCTATAGTAGCTGCTGATTAATAAAAGATCTGGGTGAATATTAGCATCTATAAAATAAAAAGAAGATATGGTGAACATGACCTTATTCACCTAATGCTGGAATATTAGAACTAGTTGGTATTTCCTGGAGCTTGCAATGCATTCAAATTAAATAAACTACAGTTCTACTATTGTAATATATTATGAAGCTCTTTATTCCCAGGAGGCATTGTAAGCTAAATATAGAAAGGCTATAACAGTAAGTAACACCTACAAAATTGGTGGGAAGGGAAGCTAGGATGTGTTTTGGACATAGCCATAGCTTTGACATCATGTAGTACTCTCCTTTAAAATCATGGTTGGTATCACTGTCAGAGAGTCAACATTGGCTATATAAGAATCCAGTGTAGCAAATTTTCCAGTCCTGAAAGGTCTAAGTGTTATGTAACAGTGGTCCCCAACCTTTTTGGCACCAGGAACCGATGTCATGGAAGACAGTTTTTCCCCAGATCGGTGGGGGGCATAGGGAGTTCAGGCGGTCATGCCAGCAGCTGTAAATACCGATGAAGCTTCGCTCACACTCCTTCACTCATGGCCCAGTTCCTAAGTCTCATGGAAGACAATTTTTCCACTGGGGGAAGGGCAGAGTTCAGGTGGTGATGAGTGGCTTGGTTCCTAACAGGACATGCCTGGTACCACCAGCGGCCTAGGGGTTAGGGACCACATTATATAAGACAGATTTTCTATTTCCATAAATTTTCTACAATAAACTCAACAGAGTTCATCATGAAGTTTTTGAAATTATTTAAAAAGATTCAGCTTACTGAACACTAGAATAGGGAGCAGACTTTCATTGAAAATATTGCTTTAGAAGGACACACAGGGTAAGCTAATGATGTCTACTATAATGTAATACAAATCATTAAAATATAAGCCTTTTCGGTCTGCTCTTTTTATGGGATATTTCTTTAGACAATGTATAAAAAATATCTTTTAGTGATAATCTTAGAAGTTGGCAGGCAATATAGCTATCTCCAACATTTTCAAAGTTCTAGAAATCCCTCTTTGCTCCTTTGATCCTTTCTCTGTGTTAAAATCTGATTCATTGAGATCAACATTTTTAAATGTAGTCTAGGATGCATAACAAAACATAAATTCTAAAAATAAATTAATTTGTACCTATAAAATAGAGTGTATAATTCAAACTGAAAGGAAGAAGCTGACATTTGGAAGAAAATAATAGATGATGGGAACAGAAAAAAAGAAAAGAGCAAAGGG
Source organism: Indri indri (assembly GCA_004363605.1). Lineage (NCBI taxonomy): Eukaryota > Metazoa > Chordata > Mammalia > Primates > Indriidae > Indri > Indri indri. The sequence goes on from RJWJ010000879.1 coordinate 155,497, forward strand.
AAGAGGTGAAGACGTGATGGTGTATGATTTTATTGTATGGGCTTTGTGCATGATCTTCATTCGGTTTACTATTAGGTTTAGTGTTCTTATAAATATAGAAAGCCTGAGTTTAATTCCTGAGAAAACAGGAATTAAAGTGTAAAATAATGGCAAAATATTAAAACTGTATGCATAGGAAATTAAGCCTTATTATTATAGCACATCTTGGTACTGACTTATTTATAAATTGATTGCTCTGTGGTAAAAGAGGAGACACAGCAAGGCAGACTGTGTTTACATACTTCTTGAATACGGAGAGTTCCCCAAATGGCCAGTTTGGATTTATATACTTGAACTCTTCCTCTGACTATGATTTACATTACACTATGAGATCCAGTCTGAATAGCCCTAGTAGGTCAGGGCCTTAGCATTGACTCAAACAAACCTGAATTCAATTCTCAGATTTGCTACTTTCCAGTAGTAGTGACCTTGGATAGGAAACATCCTGAAGCCTTCGCTAGTCTACCTTAAACAGGGATAATAATAATGCTTTATCTCCAGGCTTTTTATAACAATTAAATGACATCACTCTTAGAAACCATTTAGCATTCTACCTGGAAGACACTACTGAAGACTCAACATAGAAGCCATTATTTTTGTTATTATCATGGAGAGCAGCATCAAATTAAACCTAATGAATCTTTGTGTACATTCAGACTTTTCATGTTCCTCGGATGTTCATAGACTTTCCAAAACACCTTTTCTATCTGTAAGTCTGACAAAAATCTTACAGGATAGTTAGTTTACAAGATTTTAAGTACAAGGATGTGATAAATTTTACAAAGATTTTTATAACATAAAAGAAAAATTTAAGTTATTCTGTTAATTGCTAATGATCAAGTTTTTACCAAGAGTTTAGATATGCATCATGAGAAAGCTTGCAACTGATGCTTGACACTTGAGAAAATAAAGCTTTTAAAGTAAATGTTTAAATTGTCTTTTATTAATTGTTATCTCTGTAATGTTTAATGTTTATTTTAGGTTTTTCTAGTGCTATTTAGATAAGAAATAAATATAGAGTATGGTACTCTCCTTAAGTCAGGTGGAAAGGCTGGGAAAATATTCCTTGTGCTTTTCGCAGGAATATTTTCAAATTTCTAATCTGAAAAGAATGCAAGTACATTATCTTTTCGGAACTCAGCACTTGAAAATCTCTCCAAAGTCCATCGAATATATGGACTTTAATAAAATAAGAAAAGCACCATATATGTTAGGACTTTTAAAATTCATCATTAAGTAATAATATATATGGTAAAACATAATTTACATTTTCTTATCTAAGGAGAGAAGTTCCAACCTATTTCTGAATCTCACTTCGGAGCAAGGCAAGAATGACCTGACTTGGCATTTTTTGATTTCCAGCGTTTAAACATTACCACATTTGTGTGCCAGGGCTGTGTCTCACAGCTTCTGGAATTTATGACCCACGTGAGTTTTGCTTTTCTGGAAGGTGGAACGTAAACAATAAACAATTCGGTGCACATCCTACATATATATAAAATATATACGTACATACACATATGCACATACATATATATTACAGTGCCCATCAGGCTCAGAGGAAGACTTGACACGATGTGGCTCTCCTGGTTTCCGTGACGCTCACGGTCTACACAAGACGCCTGAGGCCGCAAAGGACGCTGCTTGGGCAGGCCCAGGGCGAAGCCGCTTGCGGGACGAGACGCCCACTTGGCAAGGTTACGCTGCTGGCAAACACAGATTTAGTCAGAATAAAGTCGCCACAGACCCAACCAAGCAAAGCATAAATGGCCCTTTCAGCGCGAGCCTGAGAGGAGGGATGTTGCTGTGCCCAGCAACCCAATTTACTTTCTCCAGGATCCCCCAAACCGCGTTTTCTAACGCTTTCTGCCGCACGGGGCCCAGCATGGGCGCCCGGGTTGGCGGCGGCGCAGGTGCCAGGGCAGCCCCCTTTTTCTTTCGCGCTGACCCCAACTCCTCCACCCACCCGCCAAGCGCAGCTGTGGAAGGGGTCCAGGCGCAGTGACGCGAGATGGCTAGAAGTCGAGGCGAGAGAGGGTGTTACCACACGCAGGACTCACTGCGCCGCGTGAGGCAAAAAGGCGGGCACCGGGCCCAGGCGGCTGTGGCAGCGAGGGCACGGACTCGCCCGGCCGGGGAACGGGGCGGGGCCACGTGCCGGTCCCAGGATTCGCAGCTCGAGCGCGCCGAGTTCGTGCGTCCAGCCCACCGGCCCGCCGGCGCCGCTCCGCAGGCTACAGCCGGGTCCCCGCGCGCCGCCCCTCGCCCAGCCTCGAGCGCGTGGCCCGAAGGCGCGTCCGCATACATGCCCCAGCTCGGGGCGTTGCAGGCGCTCGCAGCGCGACGTGTGTGATGTGAGGAGAGCGCGCAGCGGCCCGTGTGGTGCCCGCTGAGCCGGGCGCGGGAGGAAGCGGCGCGCGGGGCGGGGCGCGGCCGGGGGGGCCCGGCGGCCCGCGGAGAGCTGCGGAGGAGCAGGCGCGCCGCGGCCCCGCGGGAGGGCACGGCTAAAGCATCGCCGTCCGCTGAGCCCGGAGAGCCCGTCCTGAGCCAACACGCTAACTCCGCAGCGTCCCTCACGCCGTGAACCACCGAAGGCGGCGACACCTGATCCGGCGCACACTCGGGTTCCCTCTGTTCCGGACACAATTACGCGCGGAGACACGGACTCACGCGGAGCAGCCGAGAGACGAGGTGAGCTGGGGGCCACACGCGTTCCCGCGTGCGTGGGCGGGCGCGGGACAGGGGCGCTGTTCGCTCCTGGAGGTGAGCGCCGCGCTGGTGGCGCGATCGGGGGCGGAGGCGGGAGTCGGGCGCGCCGGCGGGGTCAGGCTGAGGAAGACGGCGGTGGACGGTGGACGGTGGGGGTGGGGAGGAATGCCGGTGTGAAGGGGTGTGAAGGCGACCTCCCCGGGTCCCCCTCCGCTGGCGCCCGCAGTCCTTTCCCTCCCGTATGGCAGCGGCGCGAGGGTCCCCTCGCGTTGGCGCGTGCGAGGTGGAGGGAGGTGATAACAGGGGGACGCCGGTCCCGCTGAGGACTTTGCACTTGACCCTGGGGAGCTGGGCACGGCGGAGTTGAGGCCGGGGCAGGGGTGGAGACGGGGCAACCAGGAGGTGCTTCGCGACCTCCCCGACTCTCCTCTGCTCGGTCTTCACGCTGCGGGGACGGAGCGCGGGATGCGGTGGGGGCGGGGAGCGTCTTGAGCGGTGCGCGCTCGCTGGGACCTCTCCGCGCCCACCGGGGCTGCGCGGCCACACGACCCCCGGGGTGCATGGTGACCCCCACGGCGACCGGGGAGCGACACGGCGTGCCCTTAAGTTAAGGAAGCCCGTGCGGCCCCGGAGTTAGAGAAGCGGTGAGCGCTGGCGGGCGCGGGGAGAGAAGGACGCTGCCGGGGAGGAGGGCGCCTTCCAGGGCCGGCGGCGCGGCAAGGGGACCTGGGAGCGTGCGGAGTTGCAGGAGGCCAACCGCATCGGGGAGTCAAGTAGATGCAGTGCGTGGGGACAAAAGGACAACCAGAGGTGGCGGGAAGGGGGTGCGCAAGCTGTATGTACAAACTCACTGGTTTTACGGAGGGTTTAAAAAGTTGGGTACGGCGACCGTGCCACTCTGCAGCACTTCCTTAGGGAAAGCATCGCCTCCGAACCTGTGCAGCGGGTTCTTACCGCCTTTTAGCTGGCGGGGGCTGGGGCTGGGGAGGGGAGAGGGTGGAGAACTTCTGAGACTCCCGCAAACTAACGCAGAAGGCTGGATTGTGCGAACTGGGCATTCTCAGCAGCGAAAGGGAATATCACAAGGGGAAGGAGGGGGTGGCATTTTCACATCAGGCGTGATCCTGAGAGTCACCTCCATTATGAGCCAGTGTTAGCAATAGAGATAGAGCTTTTTATTTCAAGTGGGTTCTATTGTAAAAGATTAAAAAAAACACACTACTCTAAAAATCTTATGTCCCCTCAGGCTGTCACTTTGTACTGTTGGGTTTTCAAAATTAATGACACAAATGTGTGGCAGTTTGGACTATATGCCAAGTGTGCTGTTGTTTCTATTTCTGATAATTTCATGTTCAAAAAAAAAATCTGTATCCACTTGGAATTGGCCTGCTTAATTCCCACGTATCCCCAGGGGGGGAAAAGTATTGCCATTTGAAGGAAGGATAGAAAGTGCTTTTTAATCGATATTTTAACACTATCAGGAGTAATCACACTTTGTCCTCAGGAGATTTTCATTTATTTTATTTTATTTTATTATTTTTTTGAGACAGAGTCTCGCTCTGTTGCCCGGGCTAGAGTGCCATGGCGTGAGCCTAGCTCCCAGCAACCTCCAACTCCTGGGCTCGAGCGATCCTCCTGCCTCAGCCTCCCGAGTAGCTGGGACTACAGGCACGCGCCACTGTGCCCGGCTAATTTTTTCTATGTATTTTAAGTTGTCCAGCTAATTTCTTTGTGTCTTTGGTAGAGATAGGGTCTCGCTCTTGTTTAGGCTGGTCTCAAACTCCTGAGCTCAAACAGTCCTCTTGCCTCGGCCTCCCAGAGTGGTAGGATTACAGGCATGCGCCACCGCGCCCGGCCTAGATTTTTAAATTAACTAAGAAGTTATGCGCTTCAATGTTATATGGTAAGAAAGATCAGGATTTTGTGTTAATTAAATTAAATCTGACTTAGTTTTCTCTTATAGACGTGATCTCTTGGTAGTATGAGGTTTGCTTTAGGAACGTCTCTCTGTTCAGCAACTGTTCTAGACAATGCCAGAGAGAAATACTTCAGTATTGTCTGATTTGCCTGTCACCGACAAGTTTAAGTTGACATCTGGTGTTGTGTGACCTAGTGCTATAGTAGTGTTTAGAAACTATGGTGAAGCAGAGTCTTGATATTTAGTAAAAACTTGATACTTTATTAAAAATTTGGGCATAACTGAGCAGACACTATGCCTCTGACTTTTTATAGGTTAATATTACTGTAAAGATTCAAACTCTTTAAATCTAAAATTTCCAGGTTATGCTTGTAATGTTTGTGCTTGGTACATATGTTAAAATAATAAGCTGATGCAGTAAATAAACATATTTATAACAAGATATATTTTTATAACATTCTTTTTTTGTTGAAAGAGTTCGACAGTTCATATTTCTTAATAATTTAAATTAAAACATTTTGTGGTACCTTATGAACAACCATCAGCTTAATTACCATTTAGATATTGCTAAAAACCTCACCCTCAACCCTCAACTTTTTCAAAATTATTTATATGCCTATTTATCAAATAATATCAATTTGTCGCTGTTTAATTCATAAGAGATTTTCCAGCATACACCTGGAAATTTCTAAGATAGGCTTGGGGAGTAACAACATTTGATTGTTTATACAATATATAATAATATCTCATTTATTTGACGTCATGTGGGTTTGTGTTTATTTACATAAGCACATTTTGTAGGTAGCTGACCCTTCACACCATTAATTACTGAAACTTTAAAAATTTTAGCCATTAAAACAAACAATTCTAAATCTTACTGTCTTCCTTGTTACTTTGGAAGATATTGGATATAAATTAGTTTTTTGGCGGGGGGGGGTGTCTTTATGAGCTTCAATTCATAAAGAATTGAATAGTGCTATTTGTTGAGGTGTATAGAGCTGTTTTTGTTTATAGTTAATGGTCTCAGCCTGCTGGGTTGAAATACTAGAATGGAGACAGAAGTACCATTCTTTTTATAATGGTTTTTCTGGGTCCTCTTTCTGTTATCAGCTATCATTTTCTACTGCTGTCAGGCTGTGAGCGGGCCCTGCTGCTATATTATCTGTTGTCTTTTTTTCCATTAAATGATGTGGGCTATTGCCTGAGTATAAAGCCTGTGGACCTTGTGACAGACGCTTTCTGTTCACTTGCTTTATTTCTGGGCTGGATTGTGAGCTGAACTGTTTAGGTTCCTAGAAGGATGGCCTTTATATAAAAGGTTTTAATGTGCTTTTTATAGAAAAATTGTGTATGAGATCTTCAGAAGGGTATCTTAATTTCAGACAGTTCAGTCTTCTGGAAATTCTTTGCTTTTCTGAGAAGTCAAAGCAGTTTATTTTTCTTATGGTAGGCCCAGATTGTCTCATTTAGGAATGTATTTACTATGATATTTTACACACCAATTTCTGACATTGAAACACACTACATGTAATGTTAATATTTTTCTATCCTGGAAACTGGGAATAAAAGTATGACTTTGTAATCCTGCTAACTATGAGAGACTAGGTGAATTATTTAAATATTATTTTGCATACCGACCTATGGAGGAGCTACATAATCAAATCAGTTTGAATAAAGTAGTTTGACTTGCTCTTGAAAATACTGATAATTACATTTTCTTAATCTGAAACTTTCACAAACATTCATTGTTTTATTCAACAAATACTAATTAAAAGTATACTATATGCCAGGCACTGGGGATGTGCTGCGCTTAAGACCCCGGCAGGGCTCTGTGTTTGAGAGGGGGAGATAGATGGGAAGCAAGTTAGTTTCAGTACGCATAGTATAGTGTTGTAAGTGCTGTGATAGAGATATGCATAGAGTACCCTGAGCAGGGATTTGAAGGTGACCAATTTTACATGGGGGCAGAAGATTCCAGAGGCTTCAGAGAAGGTGGCATAAAAGATGAACTGGTGTAGGCAGGAATAAGATCATGGAGGGCTGTTTGCCATCCTTAGGAGTATGGACTACTTTCTGTTCAAGGTTGTTTTAAACAAAGGAGTGGAGTGATGAGAAGACACCTCTCAGAGCAATCTAGAAGGATGCTTTGGGGGAACATGAGACAGGAACAGCAGTTTAGAAGATATTGGGGTGACCTTCGTAAGAGGGGACTTATACCAAAGTGGTAGCAGTGGGATGAAGAAGAGGGTTTGATTACAAAGATGTTCCGGTGGTAGACTCTCTAGGATTAGGTGACTGATTAGGTAGTGGAGAGGGAGCGGGTGGTACAGGAGGAACATTAAAGGAGATGCAGATTCGAGAAGCAAGAGTGATAGAGCTCAGTTTTGGACATATACAATATGAAGTGCTTATAGAAAATCCATCTGGAGATGTATGTCCAGTGGATCATTGCACGTAAGTTCTGAGCAGAGTTGCCCTGAGCCAGCTAGGTAGGTAGATAAACGGATGGATGGATGGACAGACTGATTTAGCAGTTTTCAGCATATAGGTGATTGTAAGCCCTGAAGGTTGATAGGTTTTCCAGGGCAAGTACGGAGAGTTAAGAGGGAAATAGAGGCCTGGGAGATTTTAAAATTTGAGAGTTACAGGGAGCAGCAAAGACAATTGAGAAGGTACTGAACAAGAGAGGCAGAAGGAGAATTGGGGAGAGCAGCTTTTCAGTAGCTGGGGAGGAGTTTTAGGAGTATCAGGCAGTCTGGATTCAGCCGAAATAGCTGTGACCTTAGGCTCACAATTGAGTTCCCTTTCCTCATCTGCAAAAATGGGGTTCAAAGCACTTACTTCATAGGACTGCTGTGAGGATCAGATGAGATAAAATCTGTGAAGCAGTTGCCCAGAAGGTTACTGGTGTGTGTTCAATAAATGCTGGCTGTTCTTATGAAAAGCAGGACTTGGATTGGTGATTAGGAGGTCTGTAGTAACTTTTGCTTTCAGAAGTACTAGCTCTCAGTGTTCAGGGAGGGTGATTGAAAAGATATTTTTAAGACGAAAACTTGATCATATTTTTAGCGTTTTGAGTTAGAAACCAGTAGAATAGCGCCAACTGAAAATTTTGAAGGAGCAGAGAGAAGGGATCACAAAGTCCTTGAAGAGAGGGTGGGAGTTCTGCAGAGATTTATCAGGACAAGCTTAGGGGTGATGATAGCGTATACCTTGTTGTTAAAAAGCACCTGATAATCGAATCTTAGACATTTTTAATGTCTTGGTTAAAGTATTCTTAGTATTGTATGTTCCAGTTAGATTATGTAATAAGGGCATTGATTATTCATTTTCATAGAAACTGAAAACAAAACAACAAAATAATACAGATGGTATCAAAACTTAACAAAATAAATTTAATATTTGATGATTCAGAATTCACTTCTATATCTTACAATGCCTTAAAAATCAACACTGTATTATGCAGGTGAGAATTATTAACCTGTATAATGGGGGAGGGACTGATTTGGAGAGGTTTGTTTGCTTTTTAATTGAGTCTCCTATGGTAATATTTAGGATTTTACCTTAGGATATTCCTTTTTTTTTTTTTTAGGATTTTATCTATTTGGATGAAGTGATGCTTTATATTAGAGATAAACATTTAAAATTAGATTTCTCTTTCCATATATATGAATTTTTTACCTAGTGATTAGTGGGTATTTTAAGAAAATGTTTACGTATGTGAATTGGTTTGGGAATCAATCAATAATTAAGCACAGTACATATTGTTTACTAATTGGTTATAAGGCATATAGGTGGTTAGTTATAAATAATATTTTTTAGTTCAAATCAGTATGTTTGTTTTGTATATTCTGTTATTATTCACCACTTATCTTTTATGCAGCATTTAGAATACTACATAACTTTTAGGACTCCCAATAAATATTTGTTGAGTAAAATGAAATGAGATGTTCCATATTTTTAAGGGGAAATGAATTTTACATACATAGTTTTAATATTTGACCCATTTGATCATATTCTTTACCTGAAAATCTCTAGTCACACATTTTGCTGTACTTCTCATTTTGGAGTTGAGTTTTGGTGCTTTGTTGCCCACTGTGCCCTGATAGTTTGTGGTCCTGTTACTTGAAAGCATAGTAATCTGTGCAGGTGATTTCCAGTTTAGGGTTTCTTTCAGTTCCACGTTATCTATTCACCAAGTCAATCTTAGACTGTATGTTATCATACTCAGCCTTCCCGGACAGAGATAACAAATGACAAGTTGAAATTGACTTGTACAGGAGTGCCACACCAAGGTAAGAATTGAGTGCACAGCTAAAATAAAATGATACCTTTGGATTTATGATGGCAGGGTATCTAGGGCAGCCTAGGTCAGTTCCCATTCCCTGGCTGGAAATTCATATAAGTATTAAAAAGCATTTAGATTAGATGGAAAGATTATGTAGTAGGAACATGTCAGAGATACTATGTGTTTTGCTTATAACCTTGTGCCATTTACCTGAATTGTTAATTTGGAATAATCACTATGTTGGTTTTATTTTGAAGGTATAATCAGTTTCTGTTGACTTGGTATAGATAACAGAAATGCATCTGCAAGTATTCCAGTAGACTAAATACATTTACCCTTATATCTGATTTGGTAAATATTTGCTTGATTTAGGAATATTACATAAGAAAATATTTGTAAAATCATTTTGTAGTTTTTAATTCCGTTTTGAAGAATTTAATACTTGAAATATTTTCAAGATAACAAGTCATAATATTTTAGTTATTTTATTAGCTATAACTTGCTTTAATAAGTAATTACTGTGGGGCTAAATTTTCTTCCAAGTGAGACATTAGGTATAAATAATACATGCTCATAAACTTACAAAGTAGAATCAAGTTTACAAATGTACTGTATTTTCTGTAGTAAGTCCCTGAAAAGCTATATAACCATTTAGTTTTTATAAATTGAATCCTATTTATGGAATTTAAAAAAATAGGCCAAACATTTAATATGCTTTTTAAATATAGATGAAGAGTATACAGATGTTTGTTAAATTAATCTTTAAATTTTTCTATATGTTAGAAATATTTTATGGTAAAGAAATGTAGATTGTGATTTCAAAATTTGAAATATGCCCAGGGACTTTGCTATTTGAGGCAATATCAACTTAAGTCTTTCCATGGAAAGAATCCTATTTTGATTAATCTGTTTTGCAAATTCAGATTTTTCTAACTTGCTTAAGCAAACACGCACTTAACAATGACAAACTCGGGCACACCTCTGTACCACATTCGGAATATAATCTCATCCATCAGGATTTTTTAAACTTTTAAACTTAAGCTAAAGGCTTAATCTGGTTCTTCCTCATCCTCATCATCATATCTCTATTCAGAAGAAAGGAATCCACAGGAGGAGTGAAAGTGTTTCTTTTGTACTGGCCATGGAATGAGTGACTCAGTGCTGTTGTCTCCCTGCGGCTAGTACAGGGTCTGCAGGACTTTCCTGTGGGTTCTCTTATGAGGACAACCTCCCCGGTGCTTTGCGTAGGTTTTGCATGGGCGCTGCTGGGCTGCCGTTCGGTTGTACTCCCCAGGCCAATCAGGAGAGCAGGGCTTAGAGGGAAACTAGTCCAACAGGTTTGCCTATCTATTTAAAGGAAGGGGAAACAGTGAAATTTATGGATAAGGTCAAGGGTGAAACTGTTTTAAGGAATATTAATGCTAATCACCGACTCTGTTTTCCCTCAGTTTTGAAAATAACTTCAGAGACATTGGTGAGAATGTGTCTTAATGGAGATAAAGTGAGAGTTAGGGAAGCTGGAAGGGGAAGTAAGTTGGAAATAGGGAATAAGAACCGGGTGGGGAGAGGAAAAGGAAAAACAACAGTGGAGAAAAAACAATACTCACGAGGAAAAGGACAGTGTTTCATTGTCATGTCTGGGCCTTGTGTAAACTGGGTGTGTCATAGCAGGAAACCGTAGGATTGATCTGAGAATGAGTTTCGTTTAAAAAAGAAAACATGACTGTGGTCTCCAGCATGACTGTGGTGTCCCTGCCCTGGGACACCATCCCAGGGCAGGGCTGAGGTTTACTAGGAATATTGGTGGGAAAATGTAGTTCACGTTCTCTGACGTGAACCTTACCTTAGAAATACCACTTAGTTTCCTTGAGTAAAATGTTAGATTCATACAGCTTTATTGTAGTTTGCAAATCTCTTAGACACTCTGCCATTTTATTCTCATTCTGCCCCTGAGCATTGTCCGGTAGCATTTTGCAGACCATGTCTTGAGGGTGCAGCGTTCTTAAGTAACCTCTTGGGGTTACCAGAACAGTCCAGTCTCTGGGGGGTTTGATGTTAATACCCAGGCTTCTTGCCTTAGAGCATGTGCTTGGACTAGAGCTCACCTGCTGCTTCATTTTCTAGGAATGCCAAAACCTTGACCCCATGGAAATTGCCTTTCAATAGCTTCTCTGTAGTCCCCACCCGGATGCTCCTGTCCCACTGGTTGAGATTCCTCTCCCTCTGCCGCCTGTAACGTACTCGTCACCTACTCTCTGCTTGTGCCTGTGCTTCCTTTCCGGGCTTTTTTTTTTTTTTTTTTGAGACAGAGTCTCACTCTCTTGCCTGGGGCGAGTGCCGTGGCGTCAGCCTAGCTCACAGCAACCTCAAACTCCTGGGCTCGAGCAATCCTACTGTCTCAGCCTCCCAAGTAGCTGGGACTACAGGCATGCGCCACCATGTCCGGCTGACTTTTTCTATATATATATATTTTTAGCTGTCCAATTA
>RJWJ010000880.1:0-81290 GCA_004363605.1 Indri indri
ACATGCGCACGGAGCATGACCTACAAACTTTTACTTTATATGTGTAGATAGGCGGAGACACATATGTATTAATGCACAGGTACTTATACAAATATTGACACCCCTCCACTTCTGGTAGCATTCGATAGTGTTTTTCTTGGTTGTCTCATTTTTATTAAGGTTTTCTCACAAGAGAAAGCATCTTACTCCTGGAATGGAGTTCCAAACACAGCACTAATTTGCTTTAGAGAGCTTTTTCTCCTTCCGAGCTCAAACCACATAGCAGCTCATTGCTCCTTACCGCAGGAGATGTAGCAGGCACAGCCACGCATGGACAAAGGGGACTCCCAGGAGGGGCACGAGTGTCACGGCTAAACCTGGTTGCTTTGACAGAAGCCAGCGGCTGCTCAAAGCCCATTCTCCCACCCCCGCCATGTCCTTGGCTCGGACCCACAGCAGTTGTCTCCCTTGCTGTTCCCAAATCTTACTCATAATCACTGACTGTTCTCAATCTGTTTTTTTCTCATTTCCTTTTTCTTATTCCTCCACCTCCTCTTTTTTTTTTTTTGGCTTCCATTTCCTCCTCCAATTCCCACCAGCCCCAGTTTTCCTTCCTTATGCTGTTCTCTGTGCTGACCGGGCTTGGCCAAACATTGCAGAGATTACTGGGTGTCCCTCTCTGCTCCTTCCTTGCACAGAGCCAGACAGTAGCGTGGCCTTGGGTCCACCCTTCCCAGCCCTTTCTGCTGGGTCCTGAGGAGCAACAGTCTGTGCTGTCTGTAAATGTCTCTGCGTACACACTAGTGGCCACCGTGACCTACCTGATGGTCATTCGGGTAAACAGATTCAGAAGCACAGTGAGTGACCCCTCTGTGTGATGAGTTAGTGGGTTCAAGGAAGCCTCAAAGCCTCTCTCTGGCACTGGCCTGCCTGTGGTAAGGTGTTCCCATGCTCGGAGCTGCTCAGGTTACGTATTGTGCCTCTGAGTGTGACTGACAGCCACTTGGACATGCTTGGGAAAAGGCAGGCTCTTGACCTCCTGAATCAAAATTTGTCCGCCAGGGAATCTGAATTTTACCGAGTTTCTTGGGTCACTGCTACTCAGAGTGTGGACTGGAACCAGCAGCATCAGCGTCACCCGGGAGCTTGTTAGAAATGCAAGTTCACAGCCCCATCCCGGACCTCCTGAGTCAAACACTCTGGAGGTGGGCCTGGGCTCTGGGCGATTCTGAGGCTGCTAATGTTGGCCGGGATTAAGGCTGCGTGTTAGCGTCCTATGGCTGCTGTAACAAATGACCACAAGCTTAGTGGCTTAAAACAAGAGAAATTTATTCTCTTTCAGTTCTGGTGGTCAGTAATCTGAAGTCAGTTTCACTGAGATAAAGTCCAGGTGTCAGCAGGGCTGCTTCCTTCTGCAGGCTCCAGGGAAGAATGCTTTTCCTACCCTACCCTTTTTCAGCTTCTCATGGCTGCCTGTATTCCTTGGCTTGTGGCCCCTTCCTCCATCTTCAAAGCACATCACTCCAATCTCGTCTTCTGACATCGCCTTGCTTTCTCCTCCATCTCTTCCTGCCTTCCTCTGATAAGGACCTGACAACCCAAAATAAGTGACTAAAGCAAAGATCTCAATCAGTGGAGGTTTACTAAGCCAAAGTATGAGGACGTGCCCAGGAAAAACACAAGCCACAGACACATCTGTGACAGTTTTTTTTTTTCCAGAGAGGGATTTGGGAGCTTCAATATTTAAGGGGGAGAGGGCATACAGAGAGAAAAGGAGGAGGGGAGTGAGCAGTAAGAAAAATGGTTACATTCTTGTGAGGCCCAAGAAATCTACATTTTACATAAGATAAAGTAAATGTTAGAAGAGAAAAAGGGAGTGAAGGAAGCATCAATTATATAGATGTCCCTGGATAGGTGGAAGAATGATTGATCTTATCTTGTCTCTGTTCTGCACCTGGGAAGATAAACTTGTAGTCAACATTATTAGTGTGGAATTGAACAGACTTTAGTTTTAGGAGCTAGACTTAGCCTGCAGACCCAAAGTTACAATTTGCATGTCCTTGTTTATGGGAGGCCAGCAAGAAATTATGAATGATCTGTGGGGGCAGTCCTTGTAGATGTCTGAGGCCTTTTATCTTTCTGTGGCGAATCTGGCTAACGCATATTGTTAGTTAACTGTTATTCACTTGGAAGGGGGTGTTGCATGACTCAGCCTCCAGGCTTGACCTTCCCTTTTGCATGAGGAATTGGGGAGTGGTCCTGAGATTTTCATTTTCCTTGACAGACCCTTGTGATGACATTGGGCCCACCCAGATCATCTAGGGTAATCTCCCCATCTCAAGATCCTTAATCTCATCTGCAAAGTCTCCTTTGCCACATAAGGTAACATATTTTCAGGCTCTAGGATTAGGATGTACACATATTGAAGCGGGGGCGCAGTATTCAGGCTTCCATAGGCAATATCTGAAAAGGTCCTTGTTAATATGTAATTGTGTTACCTGAAAGCCACCAAGTTTATGGTAATTTGTTACAGCAGCAACAGGAAAATAACACAACCACTATCTGAACAGTGTGGCAATACCACAGCAGCAGCATACAAAGGCCACGAGACTTTGTACCTGAGGGATGCAGAGCGGAAAAGCATGTCCACTTTTTAGTACAATAGCCAGATGGGAGAAGGGCCAGGTGAGTTATTGCCCAATAAAAGCCCTTGAGACAGAGTGAGCAAGTATTGTACATTTCTGGAAAAAGTCTTCTGACTTTTGATTGCTTTATCCTTTGAAAGCCAACCGCTGAGGGTCAATTTGTGGCAAGGGAAGGGATCGGGGATTGCTTCCGGGGATATCTGAACTAAAACCAAATCACTTAATAGGGACAAAAACTGGCCTTTCAGTTTAAAAACCTGGGGGAAAGTTTGGCTACCTGGCTCTCCATGCTACCGATTTACAGGACTTTTTCCTGACTTTCACAATCCTCAATCAATATTGTTTTGTTTGGTTTGGTTTTTTAGACAATTTCTCTCAAGAAACTCTTAGGCCCTTTGCTACTCAAAGTGTGCTGCATGGACCTAGTGCATGGAGCTGGAGCAGCAGCAGCCCTGGGAGCACGTTTGAAATGCACAATCTCCGGCCCCCCAGACTGCTGAGCCAGGACCCTCATTTTAGCAAGATGCTGTGTGATTCGCAAGCACGTTAAAGTTTGAGAAGCGCTGTTCCAGACAACTAGCAAATACAGGCAGTATTTCATAGCCATAATTATTTTCTATAAGGAAAAAGCACGATTTTAATTAATTCTTTAAATGATTCAAAAGAAGACAGACTAATGGCCAAAAAGCATATGAAAAGATGCTCAACATCTCTAATCATCAGGGAAATGCAAATCAAAACCACAATGAGATATCACTTATCTCCAGTGAGACTGGCCTTCATCAAAAAATCCCAAAACAATAAATGTTGACATGGATATGGAGAGATAGGAACACTCATACACTGCTGGTGGGACTGAAAACTAGTGCAACCTCTGTGGAAAGCAATATGGAGATACCTTAAAGAGATACAAGTAGAAGTACCATTCGATCCAGCAATCCCATTACTGGGCATCTACCCAAAAGAACAAATGATACTCTATAAGAAAGACACCTGCACCTGAATGTTTATAGCAGCACAATTCACAATTGCAAAGATGTGGAAACAACCCAAGTGTCCATCAATACATGAGTGGATTAATAAAATGTGGTATATGTATACTGTGGAGTACTATTTAGGTTTAAGAAACAATGGTGATATAGCACCTCTTGTATACTCCCGGACAGAGCTGGAACGCATTCTACTAAGTGAAGTATCCCAAGAATGGAAAAACAAGCACCACATGTACTCACCATCAAATTGGTATTAACTGATCAACACGTAAGTGCACATATAAGAATAACATCTATTGGATGTCGGGCAGGGGGGAGCGGGAGGGGGAGGAAGGGACGGATATATGCATACACAGAGAGTGCAATGCGCACCATCTGAGGGATGGACATGCTTGAAGCTCGGACTTGAGGGGGAGGAGGGGCAAGGGCAACATACGTAACCTAATCATCTGTACCCCCGTAATATGCTGAAATAAAAAAAAAACCCAAAGCATTTTAATTACTTTATGCTAAAAGTATTAAAAATCTCATTATAGAAAAATGGGGAAAATAAAAAGCAAAATACTGCCTGCTCTCCTAAGACTCTAACATAACCACTATTTTTATAATGTATATTTCCACATAGGTACATTGTACATCCATATTACACTGTAAATTCCTTTAAAATGCTTTTTCAATGAACTTTGTTTTAAAACCACAGCTTTACCACCATTACTTCAATGGCTTTATCATTGCAGAATGGTCTCTTTCACCATTCCCCAATTTTTAGGCAATTTTTCACTAATGTAGGCAATATTGTGATAAATGTCTTAGTGCACATAGCTTTTTTATGAATTTAAGATTATTTCTTTAGAATGGATTTCCAAAAGTGGAATTGCTGGGTCCTTGGTAAAAACACTCAAAATACACTCATTTTAAGAAATCAGTGGCCGGGCGTGGTGGCTCACGCCTGTAATCCTAGCACTCTGGGAGGCCGAGGCGGGCGGATTGTTTGAGCTCAGGAGTTCGAGACCAGCCTCAGCAAGAGCGAGACCCCGTCTCTACTAAAAATAGAAAGAAATTAAGCGGACAACTAAAAATATATAGAAAAAATTAGCCGGGTATGGTGGCGCATGCCTGTAGTCCCAGCTACTGGGGAGGCTGAGGCAGGAGGATTGCTTGAGCCCAGGAGTTTGAGGTTGCTATGAGCTAGGATGACACCACAGCACTCACTGTAGTCCGGGCAACAGAGTGAGACTCTGTCTCAAAAAAAAAAAAAAAAAAGAAATCAGTGATACATTGTACATGCGCACGTGTGTGTGTGTGTGTGTGTGTGTGTGTGTGTGTGTGTGTGTGTATCTAAACAGGGAACTTGTTTTTCTGAGCACAGAAATCTAATCTTTTTCATCTCGATTCTAAGACAGAGTGATAATGCCTCATCCCTGCCTCCTGAACAACTTGGCCTATGAAAATGACCCTAGTTCTATGAGATTCCTGGTGACATTGCCTTGAGGGATGACCCTCTCCCAACCAGGAATTCTTGTCTTCCAGGATGGTGTCCTCAGTCATCAGCATTACCCTACAACAAAGTGGGTTAGAGGATGTGCCCTATGACCACCTATGCCAACAAGACTGGTTCTTTGAAATAGATGGGCACCAATTTTAATTGTTTTGATGCATTACATTAGAAAGTAGCAGCAGTTGTGTCATTGTCATTTGATTTCCATCCCTTCATTTTTCATGCCAGCCAGAAAGCAAAAGTGGGACAAATATTTGGGATTTTTTTCTGGTGCACCTTTTTATTAATAAAAAATGTACAATTTCAGTAGTTTTCAGTACCAACTATCACCGCAATCAATTTTAGAACATTTTCATCACCTCTAAAAGAAACCCTGGGCCAATTATCAGTCATTTCCAATTATCCCCCAACGCCTCCACCACCCACTATCCTGGCCCTGACAACTACTCATCTACTTTCAGCCTCTATAGATTTGCCTATTCTGGACATTTCACATAAGTGAAATCACACGATATATGGTCGTTTGTGACTGGCTTCTTTCACTTACCATAATGTTGTCAAAGTTCATTCATGTTGTAGCATATATCAGAACTTCATTCTTTTTATGGCTGAATAATATTCCGTTGTATGGATAGACATTTTGGTTACGCATTCATTGGCTGATGGACATTTGGATTGTTTCCAGTTTTTGGCTATTGTGAGTAATGCTGCTATGAACATTTGTGTACAAGTTTGTGTGTTGGACATAGGTTTTCATTTCTTTCTTTTCTTTTCTTTCCTTTTTTTAAAGAGATGAGGTCTTGTGTGTTGCCCAGGCTGGAATGCAGTGGCTACTCACAGGTGCCATTATAGCACGCTGTGGCCTCGAACTCCTGGCCTCAAGTGATCCTTCTGCCTCAGCCTCCCAAGTAGCTGGGACTATGGGCATGTACCACGGTGCCAGCCAAAGATTAACAACTCAAGTTTTTTAAAGGCACAGAGTCTCACTTTGTTGCCCAGGCTGGACTCAAACTCCTGGGCTCAAGAGATCCTCCTACCTCAGCCTCCCGAGTAGCTGGGACTACAGTTATGCTTCACTGCCCTGGCCCTGTTTTCATTTCATTTGGATGTATACCTTGGAGTAGAATTGCTGCATGGTATGGTAACTCTGTACTTGACTTTTTGAGAAATTGCCAAAGTATTTTCCAAAGGAGCTGCACAACTTACATTCCCACCTGCAGTGTATGAGGGTTCCATTTTCTCCACATCTTCACCAACACTCATAATCCTCTTTCTCATTATGGCCCTCCTAGTGGGTGTGAAGCACTATCCAATTGTGATTTTGATTTGCGTTTCCTTGATGGCTAATGGCATTGAGCATCTTTCATTGTTTGTTGGTCATGTGTATATCTTCTTTGAAGAAACGTCTAATCAAATCCTTTGCCCATATTTTTCGTTGGGTTGTCTTCTTATTATTGAGTCGTAAGTGTTGTTTATATGCCCTGGATCTGAGTCTCTTATTAGATACATGATTTGTAAATATTTTCTCCCACTCTGTGGGTTGTCTTCACTGGTGCACCATTTTTAGTCTATACATAAATAAAGCTATACCATTTAGAAATTTGTTTTGGGTCTTTTTCTAAACCATAGTTTTCTGGTGTGTGTGTGTGTGTGTGTGTGTGTGTGTGTGTGTGTGTGTGCATGTGTGTGTTAAATCCAGACATCAGGCATCTTTTAAAAACAGGCCCCCAGAGCAGAGGTCAGATCATTCGTTTGCCTGACTCTGAAGGTCTGATTCTTACAGTGAGTGAAACTGAACCAACAATAATATGAGAGTTTATTTTCTCCCTTCTGTGCCCCTAAGCTTCCCTACCTAAACATAGATCTCCAGACATGGAGGAATGGAAAAAAGAGGTAATAAATCACTCACGTTTTAGTAGGATTATCTTGCAAACAGCAATGTAAAATCCCAAATGAGAGGATGAGAGGAGCCTGCTGAAATATGCTGCAGAATAAGGTCTTAATGGGAAAACATAAATAATAAAATTTTTCAGGAAATTAGCCCCACATTAACAGGAAATAGAAATTTTTAATGTGTTGGATAAATGGTCCTTTCTAAAGAAAAGTGCTGACTTTTTTCACTAATGACACATCTATGCAGGTCGATTTCAAATGATAGCTGAGCATCTGAAGAAAGGTAGGGAGGCCCCTGCCACGTGATGGAGCAGCGGCAGGAGAAAGAATGGATGAATCTAGAAGTTCTTTTCCCTACTTTCCTGCCTGCACACATCCCTATCACCCAATTCTTAAGTTCAATCAAGTTCCACCTCTCCCCAGACCCCACTCAGCTCACACAGGTCCCCTTGCTCCCCGACCACCACACCCCCTGAATCCTGTCCCTGCCACTCAACCTTGGCCTGGAGTCTCTGTCTTCTGAGATTGTGTCTCTGTGAACATCTTGTCTCCCCCACCTCCCTGCAAGTTCCAAGGGCCTGAGGCTGCCGTTCCTGGTAATACGAAGACGGGATTCTGTCAATATTCGAAGTGAGGTGTATCATGACCCAGAAGAGGGAAATGCTGCCGGGTTAGCTCCCACCATGAGCGTGGCTGCGCTTTGCTGAGGTTCTCAGGACTGCTGGCAGAAGAGGGGAGCAGCAGGCCCGGGGGCCGCAGCTTCTGTCACTGTGCTCGTTGCCTCTTCCTCTTGCCTCTTCCCTTCCTGCGCCTCTGCTTTCTATTTCTGCCTTTTTCTTTTCTTTTCCTCTTTTTAAAATCTTCTATCCTTCCCACTAACATAAGAGAAAAAAAATGCTAGTCACAGAACGAAATGTTAGCAAAAGCAAAAAAGGCCTGAATTATTTATTTAGTTCTTTTAAGTTTTCTTTTTCTCTGCTCATTTCTTTCATTTTTAAAAATTTGGCTCAGTGAGTTTTGAGAAATTTGTAGCTACTTAGCATTGTAGATGTTGGAAGGGACTTGAAATAGGTCACGCAGCCCAACACGCAACTTTACAATGAAGAAACAGATTCAGAGAAGCTTAAAGAAAAAAAGAGAAAAGAGGGTTCAGGAAAGTGTCTACCCCAGATAGCACAACTGGGGCATGGCAAGGTCAAGGCTAGAGCCTGGTCTCTTGACTCCCTGTCCAGCGCCCTTGCCCTTGCCCATGGGGTAGGATTTTTAGGCATATGAATGCCTGTTCATAAGGAAGGAATATTCGAGACACATCCTTAATTATCACAATTAGCAGTGTCTACAATGTCTGTCATGTAGGCTGATTTAACAGTCTATAAATCTAGGAATTAAATTCAACATCAGACAGAAAGACAACAATGAATTGCTTTGTCTGACAGATTTCCTAAAACTCATCATGGCAGAGTTTCCTAAAACTCTGCAGCCTCCTACCCTGTAAAAATGCTTGCTTATTTCTGGCAGATGATTAAAACCAAAATCTGACACTACAACAAGAATTTGGAGCTGGAAAGCTGGTGCAATATCAGATTCAGAAATGAGTGTGGATGTCAAAAGGCTCCTGCTGGCACTCTCACAGCTCAGCCCCGGCACACGAGCCTTGCAGTCAGGTGTCTGGTGGAATTAAAAGTCCTTCTATCTGTTGGGAGAATGGCATGTTCCAGAATTTGCAAGAAGTGATGCTGTAGGAAAAGTCTCCATGAAATGTACCTATTCCATGGAATTTCATGACGTGCATCTGCATGAGGATCGGCTGACATTATGGAGGGCAGGAGAAAAACATAGTGGCCCTGAGAAATCCTCATTAGCTTGCTTTGAGAACCTTCCAGTGAAAATAGAAATAGGGCTTCCTCTCAGTAGAAGCCTTAGGACTAACTTCCTCTGCTTTCATCGGCAGTGGAAACAGCAATCTCTTATAACCCTTTCTTTTAGCATAAAAATCTTGGTTATATGATGTAAAAACTACAAAAGAAATAACAGGGGGGGAAAAAAAAGGAACCAGGACACTGAGATAAAAGACATAGCACAATTGCTATTTGATGTTTTCTGAAAAGTATCATGGTCTGCCTGGATTTTTACTTCTTTCATCCTCGTAATGGTTGAGGCCCTGATTGTAGCAATCAAATTTGAGTGGAGCATCAGCTGAATCAGCTACCAGGATAATGCAACTCTCTGAAAGAGAGACCCAGGGCTTCAGAAGTAACGTGCATCAGAATCATGCTGAGATGCTGGTTGTCAAGGAGATGATTGGTGTAGGGATCCCGGGGCAGGACTCAGCCAGATAGCTGCCAGGGAGCCTGCAGCCCTAAGTCTTCTGTGACCTCCTGGTTCATCAATACATCCCGGGAGAGCACTGTCCCCTGCCCAGGGTGACATGGCACCAGGGAAGCACTCATGTTATTTCAGTCCTGTCTCTTGTGCCCTTGCGGTTCATATCTTACAGCTCTAAGAAGGCCACTGGAAGAAACCTCAGGCCTGGGTGTCTGTAGGTTAACCATTTCTGATGCTGGGAATAAGCAAATTATGGGGTGTCAGTGGTTTATTGAAATATCGAGGAGCCGGAGGACATTTGTTCTGTAGATACTCATTGAACGTCTGCTGGGTGATCTTCTCTCTGGGAGAGGCAGTGAGGATCTAGACCATGGGAAATAGGAACCCAGCCCTCTGAGAACTTACAGTCAGAGGTTGGCCATGATTCACTCCCCTTGTGAAGGATGCTCTTATGTAAAGAGCACTTCTGTGTCACTGATACTGAGATACATCTCAGTCCATCCTCCACTCTACCCCAAGAGTCATGTGTTTCCAAAGAGAAAGGCAGAAACTGCCTGGTTCAGAGAGTCGTAGAATACTTATTGGCATCCGGTCTATGGCTGGTTCAAGAGTGAAACCTTATGAAGGCTTTGCAAATCCCAGCACACCTGTGTTCTCTCTGGGCTTCTCCCATGCATGCCCACCAAGAAGGCCACACACATAATACTAGCTGGAGTAGGAAAGGGGGCCAATGGCATTATCTCTTCCTTTCATAGTCCATGATTTATACCACTATGTCCCGGGCCATGAAGATCCCAGGTTGCTTCACTTTGAACCATCAGGATCTGGGTTCTTATCTGACTGAACTGAAAAACAGCAGAGTCATTCCAAAGCAATTTATGGGCCAAATAGAAGAAAGAGAGAGCGAGGGAGTGAGAAAGGGAGAGTGTGGGAGCAAGCCAGAGATTTGTGCAGATGTCCAGGAAGCCCGACGTGTTCAGCCTGGAGGTTTGATTAGTTAGATCAGTCATCTCAACCCTGGGCACTTCAGAGCACTGGTTCTCGACCCTGGCTGCACGTTACTAATCCCCCGGGGAACTCTTACAAGGTACAGACGCCCAGTCCTACCCCGGATTGATTACATCTGAATCTCTAGGGGTGGTTCAGAGACATCAGTATTTATTAGCATTTCCAGTACTATATAGAATCATCAAATGACGGAGCCACTGAATTAGATTTCTGGTACAAAAGTTAGAAGGACCAGATTTAAAAATCCTCTGCTCTTCCGAGTGTACTCCAATTCTATTTCAGTAGAAGACCTCAGCATGGTTAGCACCAGGCCTCAGCAACTTCAACTTGTTACCCTTGTCAACATTTTGTTATTAAGAGAATCCTGGCTATATGTAAGCATAAATGCATTTACGTACGCAGTCATGTTCTATGTAGAGAGATTGGTTTATGGCAGAGGTCCCCAACCTTTTTGGCACCAGGGACCAGTTTCATGGAAGACAATTTTTCCACAGACCACAGGGCGGGGAGGTGTGGTCAGTGAAGCTCTGCGGCCCAGTCCCAAACAGACTGCAGACCGGGGGTTGGGGACCACAGGTTCATGGCTACGTTTCTGGAACCAAGATACACCACAGCTTCATTTTCATCGGGTGGGCATTTGCTTCCTTTTGTGCACTGGGCCCTGGAAAACTCACCCGTTCCTTTATTCAGACAACATGTTAAGCCTGCACTGGGCACCACAGCAGGTACAAAGGAGAATGAGACAGCGGGCAGGTTTGTGGGCAAGAAGAGCCTCGTGGTGTCCAGTGAGACCGTGTTGTGAGCAGGTGCGCTCGGCGCTCATGGAGGTCTGTGCCTGCACTGATGGGGTCAGGGAAGGAGTCAAAAGAGCTGACTTTCCTGAGACTTGAATGATGAGAGGTAGCTTGCCTGGCAGCTCAGGGTGGGGTAGGCTCAGAGGCATGAAAGAAATTCCTCCATGGGCCACCTCCTGGTCCTCATCTATAACACACCATTGAGAAACGACACAAAGCAGGAGTGTATAATCCTGTTTGGTCCTAACAGGGGGTTTTGGACACTTGTTCACATGGGTGAATGAGATATGATTCTTGCTCATTAGGAAATTTCAGTCTAACTGGGGGCTTGGAATTAAGACTTGCATTACCATTCTTTCCCTTTTGAATGGCTTTCCCCCAAAGCAGATTGTTGAATCTGCTACAACTGAATGGAAGGGAAACCCAGCCAGAGCAATTAAGGAACCTCATTATATACAAGTATCCAAAGCAGTGGGCCTGAGACTTCAATATGGTAATAGCGTCCTTTGGTCGTATGTCACTTTGCCATGTATTAGCATATTTGATCTTCATAAAAGCTTTGTGAGGTAGACGAGATGAGATGGGCAATATTATTCCTCTTTTACTTTACTCAAAGGGTCAAATGACTGGAATAAAGTTAGGAAGTAATCAATTGTTCTAGAACCCACATCTTCCCACTTCTTATCTCATCCTCATTCTGCACATTTCTTTCCTTCTGGGCAAACACCAATTTGCCACAAATGTCTCCAAATTATGCTATTTAAAAAGAAGAGAAGGCTAGTCCTGGAATAACTCAATTTGAAGAAAATGTGTTAAATTTAATTCTTAGTCCCCAGTTTCGTATCTTAGCAACCACATATATTTAGTAATGACTACTTCTATGCCTGTAAAGTACATCCAACGTGCACCGTGTCTCATATGTACTCCTTGAGCTGGATAATTTCACTGTAGCTTTGGTCTAAAAACTCCAATGACTCGTTCATACTCAGAATCTTATTTTTCACTCTCCCTGCTATGCATATGATGTGTGAAATTCGGGCACTTTCTCATTCTAAAAAGAAAACTTTTTTAAAAGAGGATGATACTAATGAGGGAATTTTTTTTTCTTAAAAGTTGTTTATGACTTTAGTAAACTTATGGTACTTCATATAGGCATGACCTTTTTGGAGAGCAATTTGATAGTGAGTATCAAAAACTTAAAATATGTCCTCTATTTGATATGCTAATTCTACCTCTGGAATCTGTCCTAAGGAAAACAAATTTAAAATGCAGACCAAAATTTATGCAAAAAAATCTTCATGGAAGCATTATTTATAAATAATGAGCCATTATTTATTAATATTATAACAGTGAAAAAATGGAAAGAACCTATAAGACTAATAATTTAGTGGACTGGTTGTGTTAAATTTTATAAAGTCATGAAATATAATATTATATTTCCATTAGAATAAACAATTCTTTTAGTGATGAAATGCTTATTATATTAGATTAAGAGACTGAGTAGAACACCAAAATATATGCATATTTTGAACCTAGCTGTGTAAAAGTGCATGATGAGAGGGAAATACACCAAAATGTCAATGGTAGTTGTATCTGGAAGGCATTTTATTGGTAAATGTTGTCTCTGATCCATATTTTTTTGGTTTTCTAAAATTATCTATCATGAGTATGAATTGTTTTTACAACTAGGAAAAATGGCTTTTTTTTTAAGAGACGGAGTTTTGCTTTGTTGCCCAGGCTGGAGTGCAGTGGCACGATCTAGCTCACTGTAACCTGGAACTCCTGGGCTCAAGGAATCCTCCCACCTCAGCCTCCCTGGAAAGCTGGGACAACAGATATGCACAACCATGCCTGGCTAATTTTTAAATTTTTTGTAGAGACAGGGTCTCGCTATGTTGCCCAGGCTGGTCTTGAACTCCTGGCCTCAAGCTATCCTCCTCCCTTGGCCTCTCAAAGTGCTGGGATTACAGCGCGAGTTATAGCACCTGGTCAAAAATTGCATTTTACAGACTTTGCTTGTGAACAAAATGTAGGTTCTTCACATACATTTACTTTGACTAGCTCTAAGGATGTGCTTTGGGGAGCAGTCAAGTAGGGAGTAACTGGGAGTCATTCTAGCATTGGCCTCTCTGCTGCTACCCCTGATTTCCTATGGCCTGTTCTCAACACAGCAGCCAGAAGGATGTTCTGAAAATGTAAGAGTGAATGTCCCTTCTCTACTCAGTGTTCTCCAGTGGTTTCCCCTGTCACTCGGGAGATGTCTTAGGAGAGCTGACAAAGCCCTGTGGGATCTGCCACCCATCCTCACCACCTATGCCCTCCCCCTTCATCTGCTCCAGTCACACCGGCCTCCCTCCTGTCCTTTGAATAGGCCAGGCATGCTCCTGCCTCAGGGCCTTTGCACTGGCTGTTTCCTCTGCCGAGAATGCTGTTCTCTAGATACCAACACAGCTGCTTCCTCCCCATCTTCGTGTCTTTCCCCAAATATCAGCCTGTCAGTGAGCCTTCCCTCACCACTCCATTCACATCTGTACACCCACTCTCATCCCAGCTATCCATCCTGCATTCACTGAACCCTCTTACTGGATTCATTTCTCTTTTATCTGCAGGGCGCATCAGCTTTTAATACACTACATAGCCCGCTTCTTCATCATGGGCCTTAATCTGCAATCGGCAGGCCAAGGATTGAGCTTTCCTGGCTCACTTGCACTATGGTAATGTATAAATTGCCTTTCGGGCCATTTGTTCTCTTCCAAAACACCTTTATTTTGGCAGAGAATTGAGCACATTTGTGTATTTAGCCTCACATTTATCTATTTATTGTTTGTGTATTCATTGTGCATTTATTAAAACTGGACATGTAAAGGCACATCATACAGTTCATATTTGCTGTATGATTTAGGTCTCTACTAATTCTGTTTGAGCCACTGTCAAATCCATTTCCAAAATGGCCCTCATATAAAGACATGCTTTATTTCATTAAAATTTATATTTATTTGGTTTTTTTGGATGGGTAATATGTCGAAAGACATGGCTCAATAGTCCAAAGATAGAAAAAGGTACATGGTGAAAATTTTCGTTTGTATCCTTGTCTTCTAGCTACTCAGTTCCCCTCCCTAGTGATAACCCAGGTTAGCAGTTTCTTACATATCCTTATGGAGATATTTTATCCATACAAAAGCAAACTCTACATAATACATATTTTCCCTTTTTCACCCAAATGGTAGTATACTATACACACCATTCTGTACCTTGTTAAATTCTTAGTCTATCAAAGATACCATTCCATATCAGCATACAAAATTTTTCCTTATTCTTTTTGTAGTGGCATAGTATTCTGTCAGGCACACCTCATAATTTTCTTAGTCCCATGTCAGTGGATGTCTGTGTTATTTCCAATCTTTTGCCATCATAAATGGTGCTTGTCCATGAGTTATTTTGCACATATGTGATGGTATCTGTAGAATACGTTGCTAGAAGTAGATCACTTTGTCATTTTGTGCATTTATAATATTGCCACATACCTGATGTTTGGATAGGAGGACACAGGATTATAAAGATATCAGTCTTCCATAGTGAATGTAAAATTTCAATGTGATCCCAACTAAAATACTTACAGCATCAATTTCTGAACTTTTCATCAGCTCACGACGCACCTCTGCTCAACAACGGCTCCCCACCTCAGTAGGAGAAACAGCCTGAATCTTTACATTTGTCTGCAAGGCCCCCCTTGCTTCACTACCTGTTACTTCTCTGCCCTCATCTTCACTCTCTCTCATTCACTTTGCTCCAGGCACACTGGCCTCCTACCTCAGGGCCTTTGCACATGCTGCTCCCACTGGTCTTCTCCCAGATATCAGTGCAGCTTACTCCTTCATCTCGACGGCCAGGTTCTCAGTGAGGCCTGCCCTGGTTACTTGGTTCCATACTCCTACTTCCTATTTTCTTGCCCTATTTGGTCTTTCTCCACATTACTTACCATCCTCAGACACTGTATCTGTTGGAATGATTTGTTTCTGTCTCTCTCACAGCAGGACTGCAAGCACCCTGTGGTCAGGGGTCTTCCCTGTTCTGCTCACTGCTGCAGCCCCAGTGCTCAGCCCGCTGCCTAGTACTTCATAGGTGCTCAGTCCACATTTATGCATTTCAATAAACATGTGAGAATGGCTAAGAGAACTCTGAGGGAAAATGATTAATGCTTAAGGAGTGGTTATTAGCTTTACCAAATAGTAAGATACGTTATAAAGCAACAGTTTGGTTTCTGGACCAACAGTAGATTGAGCAGAAGAATAGAACACAAATAGACCATAATCCATATGATAATTTAAAATATGATGCAAGCCACACATCAAATCTAAACAAGAAAGGAAGGATTACTCGATAAATAGTTTCAGAATACACGTTTAGTTACTTGGAGTAAAACAAAATGAAATCTCTATATCTCCCCCTACAACAGATGGACCAAAGATATATTGATACATGTACAAAATAAAACATGTCAAAAATCTAAGACTAAAATTTGAAGGAATTAATTTGTAATCATGGGGACAATTTTTCTATGTGGGACACAAAACTAAGAAGTTATGTAGGAAAAGATGAATAAATTTCACTAAAAATAAGAAAAGCTCCTGCAGGGAAAATTACCATAAACAGAGTTAAAAGACAGTGCATACTAGTGAAAATTTTGTAACATATATGACTTAGGACTAATTTCCTAAAATTATAAGAAGCTCCTATAAATCAATAAGAAAAAGATAAAGAACCCAACAGAAATATGAGATAGGGCATGAATAAGCAGTTCTCAGAACAGGAAATCTTAATGACCAATAAATAGTAACAAAATGCTGGCTTCATTTATAATTTTAAAAATGCAAATTAAAATATAAAGAATATTCTTTTTTTTTTCCAATTTCAGATTGGCAAAAATCTAATGTTTGTTAATAGCTAATACTGGCATGAGAGAGAAATAGGGATTCTCATCCACTGTTGGGGGTAGTACAATTTTGAGCAATCTCTTTGCAGAACACTTTGGCAATATCTGTAAAAATCAAAGCTAGAATGCTTTTTGATATAGCAATTCCACCTCTAGGAATTTATTTTACAGAGACAAAAGAGTGAAAAAAGATTCATGTTCAAGGATACACATGGCAGTATTGTTTGCATTAGAAAATAAAAACCTAATTGTCCAATAATAAGGAAACACTGGCTAAATAAACTATATTGCATCCATACAGTGATAAACTCTATAGCCATACAATGCATGACCTGGGGGCTTAGATGTGATGATGTTATATAAGACACGAGACACAGTAAATGCAAACCATGTATGTAGTATAGGGTATTAATATATTATTGTCGTATGTGCATAAAAACTTTCTGAAAATATTCATAATGTTACCTCTGGCTAGTGGGACTTGGGTCTGTGTTTGTACTTCTGTACTTCTCATTTTATAGTCCCTTTATGGTTCTCATTTTGTACAATGTGCACATGTGTTACATTTATTATAACAACACAAAACAGGTTTAAATTATACTCAAAAATTGGTTCTAATTGTAGAGGACTAAGGTCCAACTATGGAAAGTGGTTTATTCCCCATTCATATTATCTTTGTTGGTGATAATGAAAGGAGCTTTGCAGAGGCGGGAAGCTCGAATTAAAAGAGAACCTGAGAAACAGACATGACCGAAGTCCATGAGGTCAGATGAGGTTCTCTTCATCTTCTGACTAAAGTGACACCCCCACTTTCCAACAAACACATACAGACGATTAGACCCAGGCATACTGTAGCCAGAGAGAGTTGGGTTTTCATCATACATTTTCTTATTACTGGGTGACCTAGGGAAAGGTGTTTAACTACTCTCCATCAGTTATTCAGCTCTATATAAGGCAAACCCTAACAGTGTTTTAAAAGTGATAGAAGTTTTTTCTCTCTTGCAAAAAGATAATTCTAGAGTTGGGCTTTCCAGGGCTGGTATGGTGGCTCTAGCTCAATGATCATCAGTGATATAAGCCCCTTGTACCTTCCTGCTCCATCCTCCCAGCAAGTGGCTTCCATCTTAAGGCTGCCTCATGATTGAAGGTGGCAGCTGGCGCTCCAGCCATCATGCCAGAATTCCAAATAGCAGGAAAGTGTTAGGAAGTAGGGAAAAGAAAGGCGACTCTTGATTGATTTATCTTTCTTTAAGCAGCCTCCGGAGAGGTGCCGCACACTTCTGCTCAGCTCTTATTGGCCAAATACTTGTCACATGATCACACTAACTGCAAGGGAGGATGGGAAATGAGGTCTTTTAGCTGAAGACATCGTTACTTTGAATAAATCTGGCCTTCTATTAGTCATGAAGAAGGGGAGAATAGATATTAGGTGACAATTTGCAGTCTTTTCCCACTCTTTTAGTTTCATCTGCAA
This sequence comes from Indri indri, assembly GCA_004363605.1. Taxonomy (NCBI): domain Eukaryota; kingdom Metazoa; phylum Chordata; class Mammalia; order Primates; family Indriidae; genus Indri; species Indri indri. Next base: position 17,542 of record RJWJ010000880.1, read on the forward strand.
AATCAGACTAATAACAGGCTTTTCAGAGTTAATGTCAGGCTCAAATGAAATAATGGATGCAATGCACAGCACATAGTAGGTGCTCTATTAATACTTGGGTCCTTCCTCTTCCCTTTTAAAATTGACTTTCACAATCATTGTTTTATCTGAGAAAGCCAGCTATAATGAAAACAATATTGGTTATATCATTTTTTTTTGCAACCTGAGTCTTGAGTTTTCACTTACATTTGGCATAGCAGATTAATTCTAATTAAAGAAAAGATTTGTCTGCAACCCTCTTTGTGTGAACATTGTTTTTTTAAAAAAGGCTCAAGGATTTCTTGGCCAAATTTTAAATATTAAGGAAGCTATGCAGTATGACAGTATCTCAATTAGATGGCTTCTGTTGGGTATGTGGAGAATAGAATGTAAAATCTCAGAGGCAAGGTAGTACGAAAAAATGGTTAAGAACATGAGCTATGGAGTCAGGATTCTGAGTTTAATTCTTACCTCACTCCATACTACCTCTGTGATTAGGTTGCATTATAATTCAAAGGTAAAAGAATCTTACAGATGTAATTAAGGTCCCTAATCAGTTGACTTTGAGTTAATAAAAAGGGACATAATCCTGGGAGGGCCTGAACTAATCAAGTGAGCCCTTTAAAAAAATAATTCTCCTGTTGGCCTTAAAGAAGCAAACTGTACTGTTGTGGAGAGAGCCACATGGCAGGGAATGGCGGGTGGTCTCTCGGAACTGAAAACGGTCCCTGGCTGACAGCTAGCAAGAAAAGTGGGACCTCAGTCTTACAACTGCAAGGACTTAAATTCTGCCAACAACCATGTGAGGCGGGAAGAGAACTCTGAGCCTCAGATGGGAATGTGGCCCAGCTGGCAGCTTTATTTCAGTCTTGTGAGACCCTGAACAGAGAACCCAGTTATGTAGTGCCCAGACTCCTGACCCATGGAAACTGTGATATAATAAATTTGCATTGTTTTAAGCTGCTAAATTCGTGGTAATTTGTTACACAGCTATAAAAAACTAATACAGTGAATGATTTATCTTGGATTCCTCTGGAACAAGGGTCAGCACACTACAGCCTGGCCCACATGCCAAATAGCCTACTACCTAAATAAAGTTTTGTTGGAACTCAGCCCAAGCCCATTTGTTTACATATTGTCTATGACTGCTTTCACCCTGCAACGGTAGAGTTGAGCAGTTACAATGTCTAAAATATTATCTGGCTCTTTACAGAAAAAGCTTGCTGATCCCTGCTCTAGAAGAGGACCTTGAGATAAGTATTGGAGAGCAAGTAATTTACTTGGGTGGTGATCCCAGGAAACATGAGGGGAGTGGGGAGATGAGACAGGTTGAGGAAGGCAGCCAATGAGGAGTGCATTATTGAGCTGGCCATCACTGTGGGTGATTGGGACTTAATCCTGCCAGAAAGCTCTGGGAAACAGCATACAGCATGCACCCCAGAGTGACCTATGTGATGGGAAAGGGTGCTGGGATATTATTTATCAACTTGAGTCAGTCACTGGTTGAGGGCTACTGCTTCCTGGCTTTCGAGAAAGCCCTTGGACAAAAAGATGGAGAGACAGGCAGTTGGAAATCAGCCTTAATTGGTGAGTCCTGATGACTAGAGGCAGGGCAGGGACGAGGTCTGCTATAGGAGGGAAGAGGACATGACAAGTTTAGCTTCTCTCCACATTCTCCCTGGCCTAATAACCTCTCCCCGGAGAAAAAGGAGGACACCTCTAATTGGTGAGTTTTGTAGAAGGAGGTGAGTATGCTTGCCTTAGGGGTTCTTGGGCTCTTTTCCAGATGTGGCTGCCCACATAGGGGGTCCATTCTGGTTTGCTCTCCACTATGAAAGTAGCTTACAGGGTGGACACTGCTCTAGAAATGGGGGAGCCCACAGTTAAGTTCAAGTCAATGGGAATGTATTGGGAAGTCCATTTGGATCTGGGTTTAAATCCACATTATTCATCTTATCAGTAACAAAGTTGATATTTCCATCTCCATTGGTTGGGCTCCTGAGTTTATTTCTCAATTGATCCTGAATTGGGTGAAAAAGAGAGTTGCAATTTATTAGGGTCTTAAACCTCACAGACGATTATTATTTCTGTGGACTGACTTCCTTAGGCTCTTAACATAACCTAACAATTTACTATGAAAAACTCAACCAATGCCCAATTCGTGGAATGGGTGTCTTGTGGCTATATTTGCTCAGTACATTTAGTTTCCTTATATGAATCAAGACTAAATACAGGGTATAGAATGTTGTATCATAAATCTGCTTTTCCAACTAGTTCACAAAACTGTTTTTCTGGAAAGATGACAAAAAAGTGCTGTGTACTGGAAAATGCTCATGATGGATTAATACTCCTCTCTTCATAACTTGGACATCAATGGCCTTTTGTAACCTAGAGAGACATACTATTTTCTAAACCAGAAAGAACAGATGTGCATGTCTACCATAAAAAGAGACTCACACAGGGTATGCCATTTACCCCAGGGAAAGCGGAAGGAAGCCATAGATGAGAGAACAGTAATGTCTTTTATGGTTTCTTTTTAGAAACTTGATTCTTATACCCATTTGCTTTTTACTTCCTGCATAATGAGATTCATGCATAATGAGATTCTCTGCTACTTGTGTTGTTTCTATTTGGTAACTACTTCTATTTCTACTGTGCTTAAAAAAAAAAAAAAACCTTGAAACATCTTATGAAATGTCCTTAACAGAAAATAGAAAACTGACTACATGTAGGGAAATGGAAAAGTCAGACAAAGCATATTATAAACGTGATTCAGGTAGGCAGAGGATGTGGGTTGGGGGTCAATGATGAGAGGAATTTGCCATGGCTGTCCTCCATCTGGAACAGCCCGGATCCTGACTTTCCTGAACGGGGCTTTCTCACACTATGGCTCGTGGCTGCATGAATCAGAAAGGATTAGGTGCAGTTGTAGATAAGATGAAGTTTATTTCTCTCATGTCGCAGTCAGCATGAAATAGTCCAGACCCGGTGTGGCTGCTGTGCTTCCCAAAGTCCTCAAGGACCCAGGCTCCTTTCATCTCACTGCTCTACCATCCCCAGGGGGGTGACCTATCTACAGTTGAGGATGAAGGTCAGGACCCCAGCCACTACATAAGAATTCTGGGCAGCAGGAGAGGGAAGAGATGAAGGGGGAAACTGTGCAATGGTCATGCGCCAACTGTCTTCAGGGAGGTGCCTGGCAGCAGACGTGGGACCGTTTAGCTCACACCTCATTGGTCAGAATGTAGTCACGTGGCAACACTTAGCAGCAACCAGGGCTGAAAAATGAACTCTGTGTGCCCAGCTAAAAATCAGGATTTCTACCACTATGGAAGAAGAGACTTAGATATTAGGGGATAACCACAATGAGCCAGAAATCGCTCCCTGGGATGTGTCCTCCATATACTGTCCCCCAGTGCTCGTTTTTAGGACCGGTGCCAACCCGCAAGACAGTATTCAATGGGCTCTGTTAAAATGTAAACAAATTTGTGCAATGCATTGATTTTTTAATAGTTTTCTTTAAGGGGCTGTCCTTCATTCTGCCTTTATCTTACCATTATGTCCCATGGACTTTTTCACGTTAACGTGTTTCTTTTTGAAATCACAATGGGGATATGTGGTAGTTGTTGGCTACCCTGTGTCCTTATTCCTAATTTATTTCTGTTCTAGGAATTCCACTGCCTCTCCTAGAGGCAGGAAAGGGAGCAGTGAGATAAGTCCACAGGGGTGAACACTAACCTTTGCAACACTGCCAGAGCCGATGGCGCTTCAAGTCCCCCGAAGTCACTGATTTTCCTGAAAGAGAATACCTACATCAGGAAAATGAGGCACGCTAGCTTAAGGCAAGATGACTGCAGATTCATTGGTATCAATACAGGATTAACAAGTCATGCCTGTTTCACAGAAAGGGTGTGGAAAGAAAGCGTGAATGTTGGAAAATGTTCAAGACGGAAGGGATTGTTTGCAGTGCTATGATGCCTGATAAAAAAAAGTGGTAGAACTGGGCTCTAGAACTCCTTGAATCAATGCAAATTGTTATGCTCTGAGTAAGAGCGGGTTGAGAGTTAAAGGTTACCCATGAGGAGCAAAGCTCTTAATACAGGATTGGGAGGCTACTGTCTGTATTCAGTAGAAACTTGGAAAAAGAAATGTTTGAACATTATATGTATAGGGGTTTCATGTAAAATTTCTTTCTCACTGTAGATAAGACCTTCTTTGTATTTCTTAGCATTTTTTATAATAGCTTTATTGACATATAATTCACATACCATATAGTTCACCCACTAATGTGTATAATTCAGTGGTTTTTAGTATATAACAGGGTTGTGCAACCATCACAATTGGTTCTAGAACATTTTCACCGCTCCAAAAAAGAAAGCCCATACTCATTACTATTCACTTCCCATTTCCCCTCAATACTCCCAGCCCCTGGCAACCACCAATCTACTTTCTGTCTCCATGGATTTGCCTATTCTGCACATTTCATATAGATGGAATCACACAATATTCAAATACTGTAAGTGGCCATGAATTTCATCCTTCTTGGCAGTAGTGCTACAGTTCAACAGACTAGAGAGGCCTATATTCATCATATAATGGGCGTAACCACATAATCAGGCTATTGTCCTGTCATATATAAACAGAGGAGATCAGACCACGAATTTCCTTAGTAAAATATATAAGCTATTTGAAAATTAATACTAATGTGGTAAGACCATATTTTTGACTTGTAGTATTATTAGTGTTTTTTAAAAAATTGTTCCTGATATTTCTTTTATCCTTCGGCCCTCCTGCCAACTCACAAAATCGAGTCCTGCCATTCTGTCTGCACTTATTACCCAAGGAAGGGTTGAAATGCAGAACGCAAGAGTTAGGAAGAGCCTCTTTCTGGCTTTTAAGTTTCAAAAGCCTGGCCCTTAGGCCAGATTTGTGCAGTGTTGTTAGGTGGGCCCTGTTGAGTGGCACTGCTGAGGTCCAATGTGCACTGACATGGGGCTGTGTCCATTGGAGAGAGGGGTGCCGTGGTCCTATTTGCACAAAGATGCCATTAGGGGATAGTGGCAACCTTGCCCTTAGCTGAGAACAGGAAGGATTCAAGTTTAGGCAATAGACTCAGTGGAATGCCTAAGTCAGAATCAGGCTTCACACACAGACCCCACACACAGGTGTCAGAGAGATGCACTGAGGTAGATCACATCCTTTCCCCCTTTAAAAAGATCTGCTTTTTTAAAAAAAATGCTGATAAATATTACATGAAATTTACCATTAGTGACATTTAGTAAATTCACAATATTGGATAAGTATTACAGCTGTCTAGTTCAGAACATTTTCATGACCCTAAAAGGGAACACCATTCCCATTAAGCAGTTAATCTCCATTCCTCCCGCCCTCAGGCCCCTGACGACCACTAATCTGTCTTCTGTGTCTATGGATTTACCTGTTCTGGATATATCATATAAATGGAAATCACATAAGTGGCCTTTCATGTCTTTTTTCACTTTGCGTGTTTTCTATGTTTATTCATGTTGTAGCATGTATCAGTACTTCATTCTTTTTATAGCTAAGTAATATTCCATTGCATGGATAGACCACATTTTGTTTATTTATTCATCAGTTGATGGACATTCGGGTTGTTTCCACCTTTTGCTTAATGTGAATAGTGTTGCTATGAACATTCACATGCGTGTTTTGGTTTGAATACCTGTTTTTAATTTTGGGGGGTATACACGTAGGAGTAGAATTGTTGGGTCATGTGGTATCTCTGTTTAACTTATTAAGTACTATGCTGTTTTCCATAGCAGCTGCATAATTTTATACTCCCACCATCAACGTATAAGGGTTCCAACTTCTTCATATCCTCAACAACACTTGTTATTTTCCATTTTGCTTGTTTTATACCCATCTTAGTGTGCGTGAAGTGCTAGCTCATTGCGGTTCTTATTTGCATTTCCCTAATAACTAATTATGTTGCAGATCTTTTCATGTGCTGCCTGGCCATTTGTATATATTCTTTGGAAAAACGTCAAACCCAGCCCTTTGACCATAGTGTTTTTTGATGAACAAGTTTTTCATTTTGAAAAAGCCCAATTTAAATTTTGTTGCTTGTGTTTTCGGTGCCATGTCTAACCACTTGCTTCTTGATGCATACAGTACACATTGATCCTCATTTCCTCCAAATGCCAACTGCAAACCAATACTGTCCAATAGAACCTTGTGTAATGATGGAAAGGCTCTATCATATGCTGTCCATGTGGTTATTAAGCACCCGAAACATGGCTAGTGTACGTGACTGAGACACTGCATTTTAAATTTCATTTTAAGTTAAATTTAAATGCCACATGTGGCTAAGTGGCTACTGTATCAGACAGTACAGACACTGAACATTTCCATCCTTGAAGAAAGTGCTACTGGACAGCATTATTGCTCCAGAAACCAGAACTGAGATAGGACTTGGAATTTATTTGGAAGAGTAAGGGAGTGGGAAAGTGAGTCAGAAAAGGCAGGCAGCCAGAAAAGGATGTGTGTTTGAGCATGTCTTCTCTGGGGGCAACTGGAGCCATGCTCTCCCAGGGAACTCTGGGAACCAGTGCAGAGCACGAACCTCAGAATCATCCCACCTAAGAGGTCAAGGAGTTGCTGTATTTCTCCACCAATTCCCACCATTCATTGACTGAGGGCTATCCCAGGGACTGTCACTTCTTGAGCACTTCCACTTGTCACATAGGTGGAGGAAAGTGCACGGGTACCCTCTCATCCTGACCCCCAGGCGGCTCTCCAGACACAACCCTAATGTTTCGTGCATATCCTTGAAGATATTTTTTACAAATATAAATATATATGTAAACAGATGTTTTCTATTTATGCAAATGGGCTTATTCTATATATTTTCTTCTGCACTTTGCTTTTTGCACTTAATAGTACATCTTGGAGGTACTCTGTTGGAGTCATTTCTTTAACTTTCTCTTCTTGGCTGTCTTTATCACAAACAAGTTCAGACTGAAAGAAAAAGAGCTGCAATGGCTTGGCTGAAAGAATGCAAAGAGATTCGTGTTTAGCTTATGGATTTAAAAGGCAAGCTGTTTGTTGAGTCTGCAGAGTTTGGTTCAAGGCATTTCGGGATACCAGCATTTTCCTGTTAAAAGATAAATGGGAATTTGTTTGGTGATAAACTCAAGCAGTGTGTGGGCTGATTAGACAATAGAGCATGCAATCAATGCATTAACCTCCTAGGATGACTGTAGTAGCAGAAGGCAGCTGTCTCCGCAGTGGGGCATCCCTAGCCTGCCCTGAACAGAGACACTTGGAGTTCCAGGTTCCTGTCCCAGCCCTGACATTGACTTGTTGTGTCATTTTTGAAACCTCTTGGACTTCCAGGGCCTCTGTTTTCTTATCTATTAGGTGAGGATGCTAATGCCTGTTCTATCCCCCTCAGTGGATTTGATGCATGGACAGGGCAGGGCTGTAAACCCAAGTGTCTTCAGGGGCTATTCAGGTGCATACATGAGTCACGCTAGGCTGTCGTAAGTAAATAAGGAGTAGCAGGGACTATAGCTAAGAGGAGAATAAATATATGCACACACTCTCTCCTCCCACAATCTCCCGTTTAAACATTCAAACAAATACTATCCTACGTAGACAAAGTGTATCTGTGGGCTACTTGCAGCACTTCAGCAAGAGCTGGCATTCTATAACTTTTGAGTTGTGACCCCTACATAGAGGAGATGGCTCTGCTGTGACTGTTTATCAAGCCTCATCCCTACTGACTCTTTCAAAAACCATGTTCTCTCACTTCAATGGTCCCTCCCTGCAGCACTCAAGAGAAGCTTGAAGTTGGCTGTGGGAATGACTCTAAAATGTCAGTGGCTTCAAACAGCAAAGGTTTATTTCTTGCTCACACTACATGTCCATTGGCCATGGAGCTGGGGCTGAGCTTCCCTTCCTCGCTCACACAGCCTCACGTCATCTGGGGAAGAGAAGGGAAAGCTGCATGCAGGCGCTTCAAAGCTTCTGCTTGCATTTCATTGGCCAGAGTAAGTCATGTGGCTCGCATACCCTCAAGTGCAGTTCTGTCACCTAGGAAGAGGAATGGAAGTATCTGCGCATGGCATGGGTGAGGCCCGCACTCCCTCAGACCTCCTCCCAACCGTGTGCGCTGCTTCCTTCTATTTCTACAGCTCACCGGATGAGGGCATTCCATTTTGTCAGCTCCAGCGCTGACACTTGCTGAGCCTCCCGGCCGTTTCCTCCTGTTTCCATGGCACCTGATGCCTGGGCTCATTATGGCTGGAGCAGTCGCGTAGTGTTGTGGTTATTTTTTCCCAGCATCTGCTGGAATCAAGGGTCCTTAGCTTGGGGACTGTGTGCCTTTATTCTCTAGCAGTTTTTAATCTCAAACAGGTGAGAAATATATATGCACATAAAAGTCAACTAATGCTGCAAAAACTTAACCTCTAAGAAGTAGTCCCATAGCCATTTCTCCACACCTTATTCCCCCTCCCGGAGGCCACCATTTTCATTTGGTAACAAGCACTATGGGAGAAATAAAGGCAGCAGAGGGGTTAAGGAGTGCCCTGCTGGTGGAGGCATTGCCATCTTAAGTAGGATAATGAGAAAGTGCCATTCGAGTAAAGGAGGTAGGGAGTGATTTATGTGGATACCGAGAGGATAAGCCATCCAGGTAGAGAAATGGTGAGTACAAAACCCCAGGGCTGGGAGCATGCCAGGTTGCTCTGGATCAGTACTCCCCACATTGAGGGGTACGGGAATCCCCTGAGAGTCTTGATAAAATGCAGACTGTGATTCAGCTGGCCTGGAGCAGGCCTAACACTACATTTCCAATGAGCTCCCAGCTGCTGCTGCTGCTGCTGCTGGTCTGGGACCACATTTTGAGTAGCAGTGTCCTAGCAAGAATTAGGAGATCAAAGGGCTGGAGCAGAATGGGCAAGTAGAATAAACTAATGTCAGAAAGATAATAGGGGACTAGCCTGTAGGCCACTGTAAGGACTTGAGCTGCTTATTGCAAGTGGGATGGGATCAGAAAAGTGACCCGATCTGGCTTATGTCTTAGAAGCATCCCTGGAGGAGCTGTGTTGAGAATAGATTGTAAGAGTGCAAGGGTAGCTAGGAAATACTGAACTAATCCAGGTGAGAGATGGTGGTGCTGTGGACAGGGAGGCAGCAGTGGGACGGGAGGAGGAGGGAGAGCCAGCAGGCTTTCTGATGGACTGGTTGGAAGCAAGAAAGAAGAGTTGCTTGAGCACCTGGAAGGATGGAGTTGCCATTTCTGCCCCACCTCTCGCATCTGTCTCTGTCTCCAGTTCCACTGCCACTTCCCCAGGTTAGTCCCCATTGATTTACATTAGCGTCATTGCCTTCAAACAGATACTGCAAGCACATTCTTCTTAAGAAATGGCTTTGCTCAGTCCAGGCCTTTGTAAAGACCTTGCAGTTGCCCACAGAGCCTACAGTTTGGCAGGGAAGACCCTTGCCCACACTTCTGTGCCATCTCTCTGCTCCATGAACCCAGGGCTCCAGTCTAGGGCTTCACGACCTCCTCCCCATCATGATGTCCAGGATATGGAGGATGATGAGCTGTGGGGTATTTGTAAATCCTGGCACAGCCATCCTAAGGCCACCGCAGTGTCTCCCAGTGAAATGGTTTAATCCACTTTGGTTGTATATACTTAAAGAAAGGAAACCATTTGCAAATTTTCTTTGATGTTCTTTTATCACCACATCAAATCACTTACATCCATAATATGCAATATGGCGTTCATGAACTAGCAGAATCACCTGAGAGCTTGATAGAAATCCAAGTTCATGGGCCTCTTCTCAGACCTACTGAATGGGAGTCTGACAGCAGGGCCCAGGAATCTGTGTTTAATTAGCTTCCCAGGAGATTCTTACACGTGAATACAGTTTGAGAAGTAGCAGCTGTCACAACTCAAATTGATCATCAGTAGGTCCCCACCCCATAGTTGGGAATGGCCGATTTAGCCCTAATGGGCTCAACTCTGGCTATATAGAGTCACCAGGGGAGCTTTAAAAAAACAGAATCAAACACAGTGACACCTGGGACCCCACTACCAGTGATCCTAATGTAATTGGGCTGCGGTGGGATCTGAGTGACCGCAACATGAAGCCAGGCCCGAGAACCCCATGGGCTGGCAGACCTACATTTGGTTTCCCACACACAACTGTGTCTTCTGCCTCGAGCTGTTCTCTTCCTGGAGCGCTCGTCTGTGCCATCTCCATGTTGCCAACCTTGTTCGTTCCAGGAAGCCGGGTCCAGATTCAACTCCTGCACACACTGGCCCCCGGGCCTCTCCTCCCCTCGGTCCCTGCAGCATCTTAGCTGCACTTTTCTCACTACCCAAACTCTCTGCTACCTTTATTCACCACTTTCATATTTTTAAAATCTCTTACTACGTGTTTGGTGTAATATCCATTTCTGATCTGTTTTCTATCTTTCTAGTGACCTAGAAAATGGTGGATGTTTAACAAATGTTCATTCTGAAAGAATGATTCATGCAGCAGAGAGAATTCACTTTTTATTGAAACCCCATGGGTGGCTGCTATGGCAGAACCCTACATTGTACTCTTTGTTAAAATGAGGTCTCGTTCAACGAAAGTGTTTCTCAAACTATGTCCCAGGGAGTGTTAATGCTCAGCACATACTAATACTCTGCTATGGAACAACTGTTCTTTGGCCAAAAAATAGAAATTGAGAAATATTACATAACACATACATGGTTTCTGCACATGACTCTTTGGGTTTTCCTTTTTTAAATCACTTTTCTTTCCACAGAGCAGATATTCACATAACATAAAAGTAACCATTTGAAAGTGAACAATTTACAGTGTCATCTAGTTCAGTGTTGTGCAACCACCACCTCTGTCTACTTTCAAAACATTTTCATCCCTCCAAAAGGAAACCCTGCATCCATAACCAGTCACTCCCCATCTCCACTCAATCCCTGGCCAGCCCCTGGCAACTACTAATCTGCTTTTGGTCTCTGTGGAGTTGCCTATTCTGGACATTTCATATAAATGGAATCATATAGTAGGTGGCCTTTTGTGTCTGACTTCTTTCGCTTAGCATAATGTTTTGAGGCTTCTCAGTTTCTGTTATGGTTACTTTTCTTCCTACTTATCCTTCAAGTTTTTTCAAAGTTCTACCCTCAGCTCTCTTTTCTTTTAACCTTTTGGTCTCCCTAAATGGTTTACTCCTGTGAATCTGCTACCACAAATAGACCCACAATTGCTCCATTTCTGCTTCTTGCCCGAACTTCTCTTCTTGGTCTAGATGTGTATACTTAAGTGCCCACTGGACCATTGTGGTTCTGTTACTTGCAACTACAGGGAAAGGTCCTCTTTACCTTTTCTCTTCTTGAATTCACTGGCTCAGTCAATGGCGACATTTCCCCCAATCTCCCACCTGGAAAGCTGGGGCTTATTTCCCTATCAGGGTGGTAAGTTAAATTTAGCACAGAGGCAAGTGCTCAGAGAGCCTTGAAACCTGGGTAAATTCATCGTTCCGGATAACGGTTACTAGCTTGCTGCCTTTGGGCAAGGTACTTAATTAAAGTTCATTTCTATATCTGGAAAGTGAGAAATTGACCGAGTGTTGCACTGGAATCAAATGAAGTAACATATGTGAAGTGCTGGACCCATAGCAAGCTCGTATCGTTACACTTATCACCAATCTATCACACGTTTCCCATTTCTATTAGTTTCCTGTTGCTGCTGCAGCAAATTACCACAAACTTAGTGACTTAAAGCAACACAAATATACTTTCTTACAGTTCTGGAGGAAAGACGTCTGAAATGGAGCTAACATCAAGGTGTTGGCAGGGCTGCATTTCTTCTGGAAGCTCCAGGGGAGAATCCGTTTCCTCGACTTTTCTAGTTTCTGGAGGCGCCAGCATTCCTCCACGTTTAGCTCCTTCTTTTCATAGCTCCAACCTCTGCTTCTCTGACTCCCACCCACCTGCTTCCTTCTTATAAGGACTCTTGTGATTACATCGGGCCCACCTGGAATCCAGGCTCCTCTCCCCATCGCAAGCTCCTTAACTTCATCACCTCTGCAAAGCCCCCTGTTGCCATGTAAAGGAACATGTTCACAGGTTCCAGGATTAGGATGTGAACGTCTTGGGGAAACTACCACACCATCTTGAGGACCCACTTTGGTCAAATCCATGCCTACCCTGTCATTTTCCAACTTCCTACTCTATTAGAGGCTAATACAAAGCTCAATTCAACCCAGCTGGCCATGAGGAAGAGCAGTTTGAAGATCTGCTTGTCTAGTAAATCTACAACTTTGTCCTGAACTCTAGGCTTTTCACTTCAGTGCCGAGGACTAACTCTCTCCAGCACCTTGCACTCCACCCTGTGCGCATATTATTATTAATATTTCCTGCCTTTAGCTGACAATGGCGTTTACAACTTCTCACCTGGGCAGCTCTAGGCTGCTTCTAGCACCTGGACATTTAGCCCACTTGGAATAAAATCCTAAAAGCCCTGGAATTGTGCAGGAGCACTTGGCTCTCTGTCCCAAGTGCTAAACCTGTGGTTATTCTCAGGGTTGAAAAATGATTTGGCTATAAAAAAACCAGAGGGAAGCCAAGATTCACTTGGTTCAGGTGTAAACTGGCCCACCTGGGCAATTTTACCTATTATCACTGCTTTAGGGTTGAAAAATATGTGTAAAGTACATACAAATATATATATTTTTTACAACCACATAACAATATAAAAAGCAAAATGTGCAAGTATCATCTGGAAGTATCGAGAACTTCCCAGGGATAAGAGTCCAATGTACCTCATTTTAGGCTAACATACAATGTGGGATTTATACACAATAGTATTCTTTGGAAAAGGTTCAAAGTATCTAGCAACCATTGGATAGAGATAAGGAATAACTCAAGTGTCTATTGATGAGGAACCCAAATATTATAGCTCTTGGTACTACATTTTGAAGAATTGAAACAATGTAGTATGACCAGAAGGGCATGATAAGAGAGGAGAATCTGTACATTATATAAAATAGAAACAGTTAAAGATATTTGGGATATTTAGACTAGAAATCTTAGAACCAACAATTTTTAAGGATTTGAGGGCCTACCATGTGGATGAGGTCTTGTACTTCTACCCTCACCCAAGATGGCCCTCATCCAAGAGCGTGTGCTCAGAGTCCTCTTGAGTGTGGTATGGAATAGGCTAACCATTCAGATTCCTTCCAACACTGTGATTCTAAAGACAAGGGCTAATGGAATATCCAGAGTTACCATAGGACCTTGGGGGAAGAGCTGAAACTAGAATCTTAATCCTATGCTCTAAGCAGTAAAATTCTATAAGCTATTAATAGCATGTGGAAAGGAACAAAAAGGGGTGTAGTGGATTCTTTGCCAAAAAGGCAGCAATGATTCCTTTCATCACTGCATGCACACCCTTTGCAACGTGACTCACAGCTCTCTTGATTCCATCAAGAGGTGGAGTGTATTTTCCCACCCATTGAATCTGGGCTTGACCATGTACATGATCTGCTTTGGCCGATGGGACATCAGCAAATGTGAAGAAAGCAGAGACTTATAAAGTGCTCGCACACTGGGGCTTGTCCTTTTTTGGTGCTTTTGGGACCTTTGTGATTACTCCTATGTGAACAAACCCAGGCCAGCTTGCTGGAGCCATGTAGTGCAGTTGCCCCCATTACCTCAGGAGATAACTATAAGACAGCCAGCTCCAAACCCTAGACATGTGATTGAGGCATCCTAGACCAATCAGCCCTGGCTCACAGAGTGAGCCCAGGTGAGACCAAAAGACCCACCTAGCTGAGCCCAGCCCAAGTTCCCAACCCATAGAATCATGAGGTAATAAAGGCTTAAGTCACCAAGTTTTGGGATGGATTGTTATATAGCAAAAGCTAACTTACACAAGGGGCAACTTTCCTGATCAAAAAAATAAATCACAAAAGTTGTGTATTTCAAAGATCCTGGAGGCAAGAATAAATTAATAGTCATGATGTATTTTTAAAATCAGGAGGAAATTGAACCACTTCATCACCTGCCTGAAGTCACCAAGGCCTGGCACATCTATTTCCTCAGTATCTCTGGAATGTGCCCCCTCTTCTTATCACTGCTATGCCTCAGTTCCAAAATTCAGACAGAGTGTAAATGCATTATCCAGAGTCACACATTCTTAAGCTAACCTGGGACTAGAACCTAACCCCATGCTCCAGCAGGGGATACACTGGAATCTTGCTGAGGGCAGAAATCAGCTCGATTCCTCCCTGTGCTCTGGATACATGTACTTTACGCATCTTGTGAATATGGTTGTAGGGACAGAGTTCAGCATGGTGAAGCAGCTAAGGGCAGGGAGTTTAGGAGTCAGAATATCTGGGTTTGAAGCCCACCTCCATCACTTGAAGTGAACTGGGTTAAGTTGGTTAATTTCTCTGTGCTTCAGTCTCCTCATTGGCCAAATAGGAATAATATTCCTTCACCACATTTCTGAAATCCCCAGATCTCTGAAAACTGGAAAGATTTTTAAAAAAATTTGTCTGGCAACACAACCTGACTTAACAATTTGATGACAAAACCCTACCTTAATGGAATTATGAATATTTATGGTCATTATTTACTCTACTTAGAATATTCTTCCATTTTATGGTACAACCGTCGTGATGGCTAACCGCTGCCCCAGCCCGCTGGAATGAATTCTGTAATATACTGTTTTACTTTTCAAAAATAGAACAATGTCTGAATTGTGAAACACACCTGATCTGAGCGTTTTGTTAAAGAGGCTTTGTACCTGTAATAGCTACCTTATGTTTTTCATAGGTTGCTTGCTGAAGAAATTAATATTTGTAAAGAAATTAGAATAGTGTATGGCCACAGAAAGCCCTATACGTTTGATAAAGTTAACATTTTATGTAATATTTAACCCTAGAAATTAAGTGAAAGATGATCTACTTTGTGTTAGAACAGAGTTTGATAAACTTTGAGTCCTGCATCAAAGCTGGGTTACTGCTATCGCCTTCCTGTTAAAAAGAAATCCAACATTAGAGAGACAGAAAAACCCCTTTTGAGTGGTACCCTGACCCTCTCCCTGCTCAGAACTAACCACTATTCTGAAATTGGGGTGTGTGTGTGAATCTTTTCCATGCATGTTTCCAGATTTTAGTACATATATGTATCCATGGTGTATATTTTTTAAAGCTTTGTATAAATGCTATCATAGTATACCTATACAACCTCCTTTTTTCAACTCGATACTACCATTTTCACACATGTAATCTAGCAATTTTTAAAGACAGGGAATAAATGTGTCGACATTTGTTGAGTGTTTACCATGTGGCCAGCACTGTGTTTTATAGGCACTACTCAATGTGGTCCTCACAATGACCCCACCGGGGGAATTATTCACACCCATTTCAAGGACGAGGGGCGAAACGTGGAGGAATGCCGGCAGCCTCCGGAAACTAGAAAAGTCAAGGAAACAGATTCTCCCCTAGAGCTTCCAGAAGAAATGCAGGTCAGAAAGCCAGCAGGGGTGGGCCCAGCATGCTGACTTCTTTGGGGGAAGGTATGAGTCCTTTGTAAAGAGAAACATTTCACTCTCAAATAGCTAAGCACCTGCTGCATTTACAGGCTCTAGCTTGCACTTGCGTCTGAGTCACATTTATTTTATATTATAGTTAGGCGTATGAGTTTAAAATAAAAAGGAGAAACACTAAAGATTTGAGATTTCAGTTATGTGTCACCTCAGGGGAAAGTTAATTCTCATTTTTGTCTCCAATACCTACGCACAAATTGCAACTCCAGTAATAAAATGAGAGCTTGGAAAAATAAGCACCCGGGGCTGATGAAAGCCATACGTTTGTCTCAGGGCAGGGGCTGAAAGTGAAGCTAAGTGTTCTTAGGGAGAAACATGTCAATACGAAATCTTTTCACCAACCTGTGATGGATGTGCTAATCTCCTCAGGTCAGCACGGGCTCACCCTGGCAATGCACTGTAATAACTTATTTAAAAGGCAGCTGGCTTTTATAAATGACCTGCTCCATCAACTTTTAGATTTTCATTTTCAGAAATGTATTCCCTTATCAAAACAGTATTTGCTGTATATAGTAAGGGCTCACTTACACATTTTCTGTAACAGAGGAGACTGCTGAAGTGATCAGGTTTGGGAGTTACTGTTCTTTGCTCTGAATTCTGTAAGACATTCAAGCTCTGTAGAGACAATGAGATAGATAACAAGAATGCCGGGTAGGTGATTTTCATTCCATGAAAGCAGTGGTTGGCAAACTAACATCTGTAGACCAAACATGGCCTGAGGCCTGTTTTTTTTATAAATAAAGTTTTATTGGAACATAGCCACACCCATTTGTTTACTTACCATCTGTGGCTGCTTTCACACTACAAGGGCAGACTGGAGTAGTCACCACACAGGCCATGTGGGCTGCAAAGCCAAAAATCCTCACTGTCTGGCCCCTTACAGTGCAGGCAGGCCGGCCTCTGCATTAGAGAGCAGTAGTATCTGTCTCACCACTCGCTTGGATCATTTTCACTTGGGGGCTAAAGGAATTAGAGTCAGAGAAGACATCTGGCTTATTTAAGGCATTGGGTGGGTTTGGGCAGGTTAAAGATAGAAGAAAATATAAAAAGACAAAACACTAGGCAGCATCTCTAGGTAAAAGCTTTAATGAATTGAACAGTTACTGACCACATAAAAAAAAACAGTATGATAGATACAAAATTATCATTTTGTGTCAGGAGAACATTTCTCATGTTGGCAACAGTACACGTCCTGCTGACTTCCAAGTGGCTGGCATATCACATCCACCTTGTGATGGGCCCACTGGGACTTTGGTGAACACGCCTATATCTCAGTATAAAGTTCCCTTTCCCTGACAACCGTACAAGAGGAGAGATGAAGAGAGCGTACCCAAAAGGAAGAGGGTGCGGCTGAGGACCCTGTGCCGACAGCACTTGCAGGGGGCCCTGTGCCCAGGGGTCAGAACTTTAGGGGAATGACTGGCCAGTACTTGGGCTGCTTTCTGTCACAGTGCTTGTCAAAGCTCAGCTGCACCGCAGCCTCCATGGCCTGGATCTTGGCAGCGCTGTCCCCGTACAAGCGCTTCATCTCGGCCTGGCGCCGCTCGCCTGGCCTCTCTGTCGGGGGCTCCACTGACCGCCGGGTGCTGCAGTACAGGTCATGGTCGGCGTTCACGTAGTCATTCAGGCGCTCTTTGTCCAGCTGCTGCTGCCGCCCTGAGGACGAACATGAACATGAATGGAAACACGCAGGGGCGCGTGTGTGCACACATGAGGGGAGTGTGGTGAGGACGTGCCGTCTGCAGCAAACGGAGGTCCCTGACTGTTCCCTCTCCCACTGTGGAATCAGGGAATCCTGCCTTGTGCAGCTGAGATGCTCACTAGATTGTCATGAGTGACAGGCAGATTATCATCTACTTAGTTATGAAGCTCACTGTTCGCTTTCCAAGGGGTTAACATACACTGATAGAAATGGCAAAAAGTTACAAGGAAACTTGGCACTCCAAACTTCCAAACCTCTGCCTCGAGCCCTGAAAATGCAGGAGAAAAATGAAACCACTCGGGGTTCTCTTTTTCCATCTATGTGGCCCGCCCACAACCTGCCCAGCTGGGAACGGCTGATGAGCTTGCTTGGTTTCAAACACTGGACAAGGCCGGCATGGAAATGTAAAGCTTCCCGGAAGGTCCAGTGTTGCAAGCAGCAGTACTTACTACCACAAATGGAGTGGTGAGGAAAATAACAATCACCCCTCTGGAAGAGGTATTGATTTTAGGTAACCTGGGCGAGAACAAGCGCTAGTAGGTACAATGCAAGGACACTGATCCTTCCACAGCTTCAAAACACAAATCATACCAGGCAACGGAAGGTTAAATGATTCAACACTTGCCGAACATAAGAGGGTGAAGAAAGGGTAGTTTTGCAAATGAAATTAAGACCCCCCCCCGACTTCTAATCTTCCTGCTGTATTAGCAAATCTGCAATAGTGGGTTGGCTTTTTCACTATGGGATTTGACTTTCCATTTCACAGGTAAGCCTAGGTTAAACTGCAAGTGATGCAGTTATATACTTTGAATCTTACTAATTAAAATGGATTCTTATAAAGCAAGATATATTTATTCAATTTATTCTCCCCTCTACATTTTTTAATATAGAAAGTCCCAATATCGTAATTTTCATTCTTATGAAAACGGCAACGTAAAAGTATCAACAAAGCAATGCTGCATAAGGTAAGATTTAGCCAATTTCTGTAGATTTTATAAGCGACTCTGTCAAGAACAGAGAAATTGATAGAAGAAAGCACTTCTGTAGCTACTGTGGCTACCAAGAGAAATGCTACCAGATAAGGAGCAAAGATGGCTGCAGGGGAATAAAACAATGCTATAAATCATTCTTTCCTGGTTGGGCCTCTCTCCTCTCTCCACTAGTACCTGGAAGGGAACACGGTAGTGAGCTAATCAAGTATGAATGGAAAGATATTTATAAGGGTATGCACAGTCACTCTCATAAACCCTGTTCTTTATATATAAATGTCTTAGAATATCTACAGTTTATTTTTACCTAAGGAAGTAATATATGAATGAGCCAAATGACTATCAAACTGAATAAATGCTGTATAACTGCTGCCTAATCCAGAGAAAAGAGATGAGACTGCCTGCCTGTGAAATGCAGAATTAACCCCAAACACTGGCCTAACATGCAAATGAGTGGGAGGTCAACAAGCATTTGTTTTTACGTTTTGGTCTTTCTGCCACGTTTGAAACACCAGCATAAAAGCTGTTCAGTTCTCAGGGGTGTTTAAATTCTCTGCCCCCTAAGCTGAGTTCTGTTGGAGTGGTGTGGGAGTAGATCAACTGGGTCCTAATTAGCCAGGGAAAATGGCCATTTCTAGACATATCCCTGACTGCCACGCTACCTCCTAAGGAGAGAAAAAACATCAAACGGTGGCTTAGAGAAAAGTACTCGACTATTGCCGCGACTGCTTCTTACTGCCACAAGACGCCTGTGTGCTCCAGGCGCCGAAGCTGGGGTGGAAGCCCCTCTGGGAACTAGCTTCTCCCTGGGACTGTCTCTCTTCTCCTGCCTGTGTCCTGGGATGATTCAACTCAACTTTGAAGGAAAGCTTAGCTTGGTGCTTTCAGGAGGCAGAGGAAAGGTGACCCAGGACACTGGATTTTGGGGTGGGCAGTAGAGACTGGTAAGATATGTTCAGTCACCAAGAGTTGGCAGAGGAATTTCACACTGGTCTCTTCGCAAAATCGCGAGCACAGCACTTCCTAAGAAGCCTGACCAGGAGGGGAGCCGATGGCCCTCACGTGGCTTTCCAGGACAGTGGGAATTTGACTGAAGGATCCCTTAGAGGACTACTCTTTGAAGGCCTGGCTTTCCCGAATTAGCACAACAGATTCCTCTTCCACCCACAAGCAGCCTTGGGTATGTCCCCAATCCTTCAGCTCCCTTCTGTGTCTCTTCTGCCTGGGGGAGACGATCCCGCGCCGCAGGGCTGCTGGGGGCTCACAGCCTCTGCATTTGCAGGGCAGAGCGCGTAGCCAGACATGCCTGGGCCACTGTCCTGTCACCACTTTCAAATTCATCCCAAGACTATAATCAGTTTCGCCAACAGATCTAGTGACACAACAGATGTTCAACTTCCCGTCTAAATCTGAGTCTCTGAGTTTAGAAGTTTGAACAGACTGGGATCTTGGCTATCTTAATAAGTGTTGTTTTCTGTCATTAAGATATGAGAATTTAACCTTTGTATTTTTGCATCTTTTTCTCTTCCCTATAATTTAAATGTTTAGAATCACATTTCTTTTTGCTACCCTTCTGACAAAAACTACCTTGCAGATATTAAATAGATATAACAATGATATGTAGAGATGTTTTCTCTTACTGACATCTGTGAATGAAACACCATGTCAACATGAAGCAACCTCAGTAGACAATGAGACTGTGCAATTTTCCAAGTCTGCACTCAGCGCGTGCTTGTGGGTCACTATCACAGAATTTTCGTTCTTAATAAAGTTCGTACAGTGGAAGGAAGACTAAAAGAATAAAAGACATAGCCCTCTGCCTACATTCTCCATTTGCATCTCATTTCCATTCAGGCTTCCTCATGAAAATTTAAGGCCCAACCCTTGTCCCCTCCCTGCCTCTTGAGATTTGGAGGTTTCATGGTTTCCTGCATAGTGGAGAGTCGCCCTAAAACACTGACCTAAAGGGCGAGATGCCTGTCATCTCTACTGACAGACCTGCTGTCGCCTGTGAGCTTCCCTGTGGGGGTCATTTACGGGGAAAGGGCACTGTCACCTTTACTTACTTCTGTACCCCTAGCCCCAGGAGGAAGACGCAGGGCCTGACACAAAGCAGGTATTCAGGAAATGATTGTTGAATGAATGTTCGGGCAAAGGCCACACATTATGGGAGGAAAAGAGGAAACAACTCTTTTTCTTCCAGATGCTGTTAAAGAAAAATGATGATAACCCAGGGATAGAGAAACAGATGCTCAAATCTCAAAAGGTGCTGGGTTCCTTGTGGGTTCCTCAGAGCCTCCCAGGCAGAGGGGCTGGGGGGAAGGGGAGGACCAATGAGTGGGGGTTGAACCCTGTTCCCTTATATTCAAGTCGCTTTGCCTCCACTACTCGCGCAATTAAAATTAAAAAAAAGTTCTAAAGCCACACTACAAATTTAAAAACCAGTCAGCTTAAGACCAAATACCTTCAGACTGGCTGTGCATTCATTGATGGTTGCAGCTAGTATCCGAAGGCACTTTAGCGCGTACTGACTTAGGGGACCAGAGAATCCTCTGAATGGAATACCTGAGTTCGAAGGCGTCTATTTACTCTGCTTCCTATTTTTTGCTTCCTTTTTGCCTCCCAGTGAAAGAAAGGATTCTTAATCACTGGCAGTTTTTCCTCCTGTCAAAGCAAGGTGAGGGCTCAGCCAACCAGACAGAATCATCTGACGGAAGGGAGCAGAGAAGCATGAACATCACACTTCAGACACAATTGAACAGTTGCCTTGCCATGGACACTTTGGTCATTTTTATTGAAAAAAGCTGTAGGACTCAATGTTACCAAGCACTTGGTTCTTGTAGGGTATTTGGCCAAGGCAATTTGTTTTCATACACATCTAATTCTCTTTTAAGATTCATCCCAGCTTTAAGACAGGGTTGTAGGAGATTGAATATTAACCCCTCAAAATTTGTGTTCACTTTGTGGCGTTATTTGGAAATAGGGTGTTTGCAGATGTAATTATAGAAAGAATCGAGAAGAGATCATAGTAGATTAGGGTGGGCCCTAAATCCAATGAGAGCCATCACAGAAAAGGACACACACAGACTCAGGGGAAAACCAGGTAAATACGGAGGCAGAGATTGGAATGATGCTGCCACAAGCCAAGAACACCATGAGACACCAGCAGATGGAAGAGGCAAGGCCCTAGAGCCTTCGGAGGAAATGTAGCCTTGTTGACACCTTGATTTTGAACTCCTAGTCTTTGGAACTCTGAGAGAATAAATGTCTGTAGTTTTAATCCACCAGGTTTGTGGTAATTTGTTACAGCAATGCTAGGAAACTAAGATAAGGGTTAATATGTACATAGGGTTAAAACAAGAAAAATAGTATATATTATTAAGGAAAAACTTTATTCAATTCCATCTGGGTTTTGGATACATAATCTTGATATTTTTCACTTCAATCTATAGATCTACATGATGTTACCAATATAAGGAGTTCCTTATAGTGCATAAAAGAAAAAAAAATCATGGGAAGTTACTGGGACTTTACGGAATCTTAAATAGGAGGAAAAAAATCTATTCAATATTACTCCACAGATAATAAGCCCAAAGGCAGAACATTTTGAAGGATGAAGCACTAAGACAGTGAGTGTCTTCCTTCATTTTTCTAGGACTAGCATGTCCTTCTGATTATATTCTCTGACATACTGCAAAAATTAATGATTGTAGCATAACTGAGGGAAATTACAGACTTGATTTGTCTCATAAACGCCTCATTTCTGGCCTGTCAGCAACCACCTAGCACACAGGTGCTTGCCAGCAGACCCAGAGCCATTTCTGATTGGTCTTCTCTCCTCATCCAGTGTCCCTTGCTCCAAGACAAATGCAATCCCAAAGTTAGCGGACAATCACCATTTTCACTTTTATGACAAAAGTGCATTTACATCCCTCCCTGACATTTTTCTATGGCCATTATTTAATGCATATCATCTCACTGACTGGTTTTGTGCACTTCTGAACATCTGCACTAGATGAAACAAACACACATGGTGAGATTGTGCTCAGTGTGATTTCATACTTCAACCTCATTCACTAAACCAAAACAGCTCACTAAATACTGGGCGCCCTGGGATTTCACCTGGGATTTCCATAGAGAGTATACTGAGGGAGAACCAGATGGGTTTCTAGCAGACTGACTGAAGACTCACTATGAACACTGGAGTCTAAACCTTTCTACTAGGGTGGACATGACATAATGGAGCCAGATGTCTCTCATCAAAGGCATACAAATGACATCTGGGCCCCTTGGTAAGAACAGCGCTTTAAGTGTCTAGGTGGGGAGTGAGTGGACTTTCCTCTTTCTTTCTCATTCTAAATCAACCTATCCCTCGAAGCCCAGTGCACACTCCACTCCTCCACAGCTGCCCTGTGCTGCTCCTCCTCTGACTGCCTAGGTTACTGGTTCTACCCCTTACGTGCATAGGTAATCATGGAGCACACCAAGGATGTATGGACGTTCTTCTTCTATGTATCATTCTAAATTTGATTTCGTCTCCTCTTCCCAGTGGGGTTTAAGCTTTTTGGGAACATGTCCCTGTTTTGACCCAATATCTACCCCCAAAACACAGATGAAAAATATCTGATTGGCTCAACCCCGAGACAACAGTGGCAGTATTTGTGTCACAGGGCCTTATTCTCTATGAGGTCTGATAACTTGCACTCATTTTCCCTCTAAGTATTTGGAATATAACTTGGCAGTCTTAATGAATGGCCATTTATGACTTTAAAATGATAATTTTCTTAACCTAATAATAAACATTTTTCCTAGGAAATAATTGAAAACACAGATGACCTTTAAAACTTCATAACTGTCTACTTTTTCATAAGTAATGTTACCATGGAAGTTGTAAGTAACAGAAATATCTTGTTAGGAAATGATGACATATAATATAATCAAAAGCATGCTTGCTCCCACTGCACAAAAGGAGTTCTTATCCTACTTAAATTTTTGTTTTTATCTTTGAAATATGTTAAATTAGACACTACATGGAATATGAGTAGCCATCATAAACAAGAACATGCTGTCCAATCTGAAGGAGTTTATCCCAAGAAAATACTAAACAAGACTCAGATGATGATGAATTGTGGAGCCTGTATGTTCCTGTGGAAGTGAATAATACCGAAAAGTTAAATCTTTCAAATTTAGCTATATTTTCCCTTGCTAATAATATCTTATAAAATCCTGTGTTTTCCAAATGGTTCATGTTCGAAGTTAAATTTGCCTTTATTAAACAAATAGCTTCTAGTGGTTTTAAGAGCAAAATAAAAAATTTTAACCAAGTATTCACACTACCAGGTCCCTTATCTCTTTTTTAAAGCTTTTTCCAACTGTGTATGTAACTAACCCTCCACAAAAATTCCTAGTGAAGGTAATGGATTGGAAAGCACTGTGGGCATTCAGATTATTTACATATGAACTCCATCATTCATTGCTGCTTGAAGGAACACATGTTCATCCTGTACCCACCAAAAGTGCTGGTGAAAAAAATATTGCCAGTGACCTGCTGCCCACCATTTTCTATTGGTACAGGATCAGGCGATGGCAGCATCTTCTAATAAAGACCAAGTCTTAATAGATGAAGAGTCTGACTCTAATCTAATCCCAGCCTGTTCTCGCCCTCACCAGACAATTCTCACGTCTCGCAGGGACCTGCTAATGCATTCAGGGAAGGCAAGCATCGCAGAGACTCTAGGACAAGTAGTTTTGAACCATGCTGTAACTACCCATTTTAAAAGCACAAAGAATCAGAAGCTTGTTGTGTTTAGTGCTATCATTAGGAATATGGAAGTGGGTTCATTTTCCCAGTCCACGTATTTTACTACATTTATCATGCAAGAACATCCTTGAAACAGAACTAAAAACGGTGTTAATGACTAAATTTGATGGACACCAAAACTTTAATTCCTTCATGTTTTTAATGTTCTAAATCAGTTTTAAAGTTTGAAAAGTGCTGCCTAGAACAGAAATATGTGACCTTTTTGAAATCACAGAACATCTTTATTAAAAAATACAGAATCTTAAACAAGCACTAATGGAAGGCAAACAGTATGAGAGTAAAAACAATTGATGGTTAATAATCCGTGCTGAAGGATGGGTTACTAGCAACTAACCATAATAACAAATATTTATTGGGCACTGACTTGGTACCAAGTACCATTCTATGACCTTTCTCCCATTATGTCATTTAATATCCATAATTACTATCCATTAATTAGAACCCCCATTTCACAGGTGGGAAGACTGCGGCAAAGAATGGTGAAGGTAAGGGGCCCACAAGAGAATGAGAACCTCCAGCTCATGAGTGGTGGAGCGAGGCTGGAACCCTGTGATTTGAGCAGTTCCACCACAGCTGCCTCTGTATACTGTCGCCAACAATAATGTCAATATTCGGGAGTGAGGTGAAAAATGGAGGTTGCAAGTGTTTTTGTAAAATTCCCTTTTGTGATGGTTTGCTACCTAGATCATGGTAAAACAAATATTTAACACATTTTCTTCGCAGAGATGACAAGACCTGTGCAGTTTACTTTATGTCCCAGTCACGGTCTGCTTTTGGGAACAAAGAAAATTCCCTCAGGGTGATTGTTTAAGTTTCCTAGGGCTGCCACGACACAGTACCATACACTGGGTGGCTTAGAACAACAGAAATTTATTGTCTCACAGTTCTGGAGGTCGAATGTCCCACAGAATCAGCACAAGGGTAGCACTTTAGGGGATAAGATTTGCCAACCTCTGATTTAAGGCTGATAATTAATACTGAAAGACTTCATTTATTCATTCAAAGCCAGGCATGACTTAGCAGGTAATTTCCATGACCTTGTTTACCTACTTAGAATTCCACCTGACAATGGCAAGAGGAAGGAACAGGGATGGTTGTTAGCCATATCCGTAATGGAGCTGCTGACATTTTTTTCTTTGGTGGCAAGGACACATTTCATTATTCTATTTTCATTTCATTCATATCCCTTTTTTTTCAGTAACTCAGGATTATTTTAAATCAGCAGATAATTCAAAATGGTCTCTTAGATGACTGGGGTTTGCTGCCACTCTTAATTACAACTTCCATCATAAAAGTATCAATCTCTAGTGGGAAAAACATGTCACTCTACCTTCTGGTAAGGATGACAGGAATAAACCCTATCTCCATCAAATTTTCTTTTTCGAAAGCTGTAACAAACAGCATTCCAACCAAATGTGGACATGCTCCAAAGCCTACTCTCCCTCGTTTGTTATATGAGGTCTGTCTGGAAAGTATCCAGCCATGTAATATGAAAGATAAGAGACACTTATTGAAGAAGATCCAAAAATACAAGAAATATTGTACATAGGACAATGATACCTCAGTCCCCTTCAAAGTAGGCACCTGGGGACCTCACACAGTTCTCCTAGTGTCTCTTCCACTGTTCAAAACAGTCTGCAAAATCCTGTGTTGGAATCTCCATCAGCTGCCTCATACTATTTTCCTGAATCTTATCAATGGTCTGAAATCTCTTCCCTTTCAAAGGTGATTTTAGTTTTGGGAAAAGCCAGAAGTCGCAGGGCACCAAATCTGGGCTGTAGGGGTGCTGAGTCACCTGGCAGATTTGATGTTTCACCAAAAAACTCTGCACAAGACATGATGCATGGGCAGGTGTGTTGTCACGATGATGCTGCCAATCACCAGCTGCCCACAGCTGTGGCCGTTTTTGTCACATTGCCTTTCTCAACCTATGAAGAACACTGAGGTAGTACCCCTTATCGTTTGGCCTGGAAGAGCATACTCGTAATGGACAACACCTTCCCAATCAAAAAACACAGTTAACATGGTCTTGATCTTGCTGCGACTTTGCTGTGCCTTCTTTGGGTGTGGAGAACCAGGCCACTTCTATTGGGACGACTGGGCCTTCATTTCTGGATCATAGCTGTAGACCCATGATTCAACTCTGGTCATAAGGAAACTTCTTGAGGAAATCTGGTTCATTGGTAGCAGTTTGAAGCAAGTTGTTAGCAAATGCAGCACGATGTTCCTTCTGCTCTGGTAGCAGAAGCCTGGAAGGCATTTTGCCACAACCCATTTCATGCCAAGATCATGCATCAAAATCTCGGACACAGCAGTTTTTGGAATCCCCAGGTCAGCTTCTAGTTCTCGCACTGTCAGTCACTGGTCTTTGGTGATCGCAGCCTGTACACTTCAACATTCTCAGGTATTCCACTTATTGCAGGCCTTCCAGAATGTGGATCACTTTCGACAGATTCTCGACCATCTTTGAAGCACTTGTACCACACTTTTATTTGTGCTGCACTCATTGCATCGTCCCCAAAAGCCTTCTGAATCATCCGACTAGTTTCCGCAGAGGAGTGTTCAAGCTTAACGCCAAATTTGATGCAGATTCGTTGCTCTACTCGCTCAGTCATTTTGAATGCAATGGCAACATAGCACACGTGCTCACTGAACGGCGTCTAGCACCCCACTGACTAGTACAGAGAAGCCATCCGTGTTCACACAAGCGCATCCCAGTCCACTCTCCTTTGCTGCCAGGTCACATCGATGTTGCGCAAACTGTTCTCATTATATTAACAGTGGCTGGATACTTTCTGTACAGACCTCATATACTTTTAAATTAGACTAATAGTTGTTTCCTTTGTAGATTGTGAAAAACAGTAAAAGTTATTTCTGGAGATCAAGGAAAGGCATTCTATGTGTACTAGAAAGTACTGTTTTAAAAAATACTTGTTTGGATATACTTTCTAATATGCATCAAAGAAGTCAACAGTTTAATCAAAAGAAGGGAAGTCAAAAAACCTGAATGAATAGTTTAGTGAAGAATCACAGGCAAAGATAATAAAGGACATGACACTATAAGCCCATTGCTCAGTTCCTGGTATCCAGGGGAGATCAATAAATGCTACCCCATCGTTAGGACAATACAGACAACTTAAGATGGAAAGGCAACTCCCATTCTCAGGCTTCTATGTTTCCTTGCTATTAGAAAATTCTAGGTGAAATGTCATAGAATTAGAGTTCACTAAAAAAAAATATTGAGACTGAATACTGGCTACAGAGAGAGAGAAAAGCATTTGTATATCTGTCAGAAGTACTTAAAATAGAAATGGTCTGGTGAATTTTAATAGTAAGGAGAGCAAAAAAAGCAGTTTTTTGTAGCAAGGTAGTAAGAAATTTATAAAAGAAAATTCCTGCTTTCTGACTGAAGATGTAAGAACTTCAGCATGATTCTCTAACCCCAGGGACAGAGCCTTGATGCAGAATCAAACAGGAAAGTTGTAAGTGCTGAGCATTTCACTGCTGGATTTAGGTTCACACTGATCTCTACTCTGAAGGGAGCTATTTAAGATTCTGGAGCTCTGTAGCACCAGGAACATCTCCAAGCCACATCCCAGATAAATGGCAAGAGTATTTTAGGAATCTAGCAGTCTCAGGGACAAGTGCCGGTATAGAGGGAGAAGCATAGAAGTGCAGTCAGGCAGAATTGGTTTCAATCCTGACAGCAAATTACTAGTTGTGGACCATGGAACCAGTCAATGAACCTTCGTAAAGTTCACTTTCCTTGCTTGTAAAACAGGTTTAATACCTTGAGGGACTGTTGTGTAGATTAGGGACCATACACACACACACACACGCTCCATGTGATAGAATGTCTAACATTCAATAAATAGTAGAAATACTATTAGGATAAGCTTTGTTCTGGAACTAAAAATACGTCCTATACTAAAACAACTCTGGAAACTAATTGCTGTGGTTTGTTTCACATTGAAACTTGATCCCCAATGTTGAAGGTGGGGCCTGGTGGGAGGTGTTTGGATCAAGGTGGGGCAGATCCCTCACTAATGGTTTGGTGCCATTCTCATGGCAATGAGTGAGTTCTCCCTTTATTAGTTTCCCTGAAAGCTGCTTGTTAAGGAGCCTGGCACCTCCCTCCTCTCTCTTGCTCCGTCTCTAGCCATGTGATCTCTGCACATGCAGGTTCCCCTTAACCTTCTGCCATGAGTGGAAGGAGGCTGAAGCCCTCACCAGAAGCAGATGCTGGTGCCAGGCTTCTTGTACAGCCTGTAGAACCATGAGCCAAATAAACCTCTTTTCTTTATAAATTATCCAACCTCAGGTATTCCTTTATAGCAACATGAATGCACTAATACATTACTATAATTGAGGTGCAACATCACCATGGTTTTTCCAGGCTTAAGACTAGATCTGGAATATTACCTGGACCCAAATGAAGAGTTATAAAATAACTTATAACAGGGAAGAAAAAAAAATGCAAAAGTCAGGGCAAAGAAAGAGGAAGCATGAATAGACAGAGGCCTGAACTTACGTCGCTCTTCTCTGTGCCTCTCAGTCTCTGCAAAGTACTGGCGGAGCTCCTCGGTGATTTCCATATTGCTCAGGTCGTATTCTACCTCCCCATCTGACTCGGTCTCTGTCTCCTCGTCTTCGGATGAAGCTTGGTCTTCTCTTGAGGATGCCTGGATCCTACTGCTGTGTTGTGGCTGCTGCCCAGACCTTCCAAAATGTGAAGAACTGTAGTGGGAGTCCTGCCAGGCCACACGATGGTCACAGAAGGACTGCGGATATCCAGCCTCATTACTGTAAGAGCTTTGGGGAAGAACTGCAGGAGGGAGATACCATGAAAGACAGAAATAGGATTCCATGGCCTTCCTGTAGGCGTTCTGGTGACTTCGCATCCAAGCCACTGCTTGATGATAATGTTGCCAGTATCTTGCATACATTGGGTGGGAATACCAAGACTCAATAGCTTTCGATGTTGATGCCTACAAAATGAAAGGAGGTGGAGGGTAGACACAAAACAGTTCATCCCAAGAGAAATCTTCAAATGTTTGGTCAACTAGCCAACAGGAAATTACTGAGTATCTGTGGAACACCTACTCTACATGAGGATGCCACTGGGCCAAAAGAAGGTGTAAGATATGTCTGTGTCCACAATGGGCACTAAGTCTATGCATACTTGCCCTCTGCAGGACAATCAGTTTAAGGCAATGGAGAATTACAATGTGGGGACAGAGGCTAATGATCACTCTTAGAGAAGACACAGGGAGAGATAAAGACCCGAAGCTCATCCTCTTGTCCCTCTCTACCCACTGTAATTAAACTAGTTCCAAGTGAGAAATAGCCTGCTAAGAACCATGCAGACTGAGGAGCATGACAGACTTTGGTTCCTCCCCTTCTGCCCTCTAAACTAACCTGTTGGCCTGGACCACCTCTCAATGCCTGGGACAAGGGATGTCTAGCAACACAGTCAATGGTGCTTTTAGCTTTAGTTTTCTGACTTATTTCTTCAGTCTCCTCCCTCATAGAATGAGAACACCAAGACTTTAAAGACTAAAGTTTATCTTTTTTCCTTAGGAGTTTAAAAAAAACCAAAAAAACGACTTACCTCCACTGCCATCTCTGATTGTGGAAGTCCAAATGGGCATTGACACTAGGAAAGAACCACCACAGTATGAACATCTGATCAGTACAGCTATGTGGTATTTGTGGCTATTTTGTGGTTTGTGAAGCAGCTCCTGGGAGGTTGTCTCTTCCCAGTACCATGTCTGATCTTCATGCAACATATCTACAAGACCCTGGCACCTGGGTCATGACCTTGTAGTGTGAAAAGAAAGGATCCCCTTAGGTATCATTAAGTGGGTCAAAGGACCCTGCATGGTTTTGCATTCAATTACTTGTTTCCCTATTGAAAGTGAAGTCTATGAAAATGACCATATATTTGGTATGTATACACAAAATAATATACAGAACATGAACTAAAAATGTACAACTATTACTTTATTTACTAACCTTAACCCATGCCAATGCCTATTCAAATTAAACCTAGATTTTCCTGAGCATTGAATAGAATACATCTTTCCAACTGACCAGAAACCTCTGTTGGGTCTTGCCTTAGGTTTGGGACTTGGAGAAACCTCTTTAAACAAGACATCTCTTCAGCCTCAGTTGTGCCCTGGCCTTTAAGTCCCCCTAATGGGCCTTGTTTTGGTTTTGATTGCAATACACATCTCTCAGCCAGTGTGTGACACCACACTCTCCATACCTAACCACCCTGCTTCTTTGCAGGAGGAGAAACTGTTCCATGAAGACTTTCCACAAAGATACCACACAGATTGCCTTTGCCAAACAGCATTGCTCTACTGAGATTTACTCAAATGAAATTATGGTAGAAATCAGTACATACTTGAATGCTAAACTGTAAGGTGCAGCCTTTAAGTGGCTAGTTCACTAGAACCAGGTTTCATATTTCTATCACTGAAATATGAATAGCTTTCTGAAAGCCTGCAGCACTTAATGACATTAAAGTGAACTCCATGTGCCATAATCAAATTTGTTTTGTAGATTAACAAGCAGCAAATAAATCAAATTAGGAAAAGTCTAGGAAACATCTGTGTCTTCTGGAAATTAAGAGTTTTGAATCCAGACTGCTCTCTATGCCTCATAAGGCATACTTAGAACCAGGTCAATGTAAATATCAATTATCCCAAATTGGGAAGTCCGATAGCCTCAAATATGTAATAAAAACCATTGTGATTGAACACTACTGTAGACTAAATCCTGTTTTCACTTATAATTGGGAAAATCCAGCCTAGCATTAAAGGTTGCAGCACCAATATTCTGAAAATCCATGAGGTGGCTAAGAGATGTTCCATTTTGCAGAGCTAGAAGTGCAGGCATGCATGCTAAAGTAGACTGCCATTTAAGAGGTTCAAAGATAATCCATGATGTCCTCGAGGCTGCTCAAATGTCAATGGCTATGATTAAAAAGAGGGAGGAGTGTTAATTTGAGAAGAAGTTGCTTATGACTTTGATCCAACAAACAATTTGGTAGAAGAGCTGCCATGTTCCATTTTCTGAGATCACCCAGGCACACCCTGGACACTTTTGCAAGAAAGAAGCCAGGAGAACCAGCAGAGATGACTGAAAAAAGCCAGTTCCAGCTGCTGAACCAGAGTCAGTTCAGATTCAGCCCAGTGTGCCCACTATCTATAAAATACATTAACTAATCAGCTAAGGCGCTAGACCCTTTTTAAGACTCAGGCCATTAAGGAAAGATGAATTTAAGTTACTGATGGCATGCAGGCAACTTTGTAAACAACTCTGCTTTGTTTCAATTATGCTTTCCTCACAGTTTTGGCCACTGGGATACTTAAAATCAAATTTGTTGTCATGCTCCAGCAAGTTTAGAGTCCTGGGGCTGTATGCAGAAAACGCTTATTTCACCCTTGGCTTTCTTATTTTGTCTCCCCAAATCCCAAAACCTATTTGTAATATCCTTTCACATTTTAAGTATTTTTAAAATGCCTAAAATCCTATAGATATTCAAATTAATCAATCTAAACAACTTATTTGAATAATTATAAATTAATTTCTCAAAAATCAAATAAGATAAGGTATAGAAAAACATGTCTAAAGGAATAGGAACTTGCATAGAGCTTTATAATTATTTTTAGTTTGGCATTTTCAGTATTACTCATTATTTTATGCCAGCAATTTTTTTCAGTGAAGGGTCAGACAGGAAATATTTTAGGCTTGTGGGTCATATACAGTCTTTGTCACAAAGTCTTCATATGTTTTTTTTCTTAAAAAGAAAAAAAACCCAAAACACACCAGACAACCCTTTGAAAATGTAAAAACAATTCTTAGCTCCCTGTAAGTACAAAAAACAAGCTGTAGGCTGATTTTTTCCCCCACCCCTGTTTTGTGTTAACACATGTTGAGGGTGTATAGACTCTGCCCTCAATACATTGAGCACCCTGATTATTCCTCACTTCCCACTTGGAAATTACTGGAGGAACTTCTCATTTCTCACGTTTCATAAATTATTATGCCTGAAGCAATACTGGTGGAAGCAAGAAAACTGTGGTTATGACCAACAGTAATCTTAGTGACCGGTTCCTAATATTTGGGGAAAAAATTAGTCTCCATGACTGAATAAGGAAATTGGACAATTTCTTAAAGATCTACATAGACATTTAAAGACTTAATTAAAGTCATAAACAAACAAACAAACACCAACAAAACTTCTGCAAAACAGTATCAATCAACAGGGCTTAGAAGGCACATGCAGTGCCAAGATTTCTGAAAGCAGGACAGAGTTCTGAGTATCTATTCCCTGGAAGGAATACATATTTTTCCCTGCTACGCAGTTAATCACTTCATATCAGCTGCCGAGGGAAGAA
Source organism: Indri indri (assembly GCA_004363605.1). NCBI lineage: Eukaryota > Metazoa > Chordata > Mammalia > Primates > Indriidae > Indri > Indri indri. Next base: position 50,092 of record RJWJ010000880.1, read on the forward strand.
GAGAGCCTCCTCTAAAAATGGGTCCTGTTAACTTTTTAAAGCTGGTTACTTTCTCTACACAGAGAGCTTAAGGGTCTGCCTGGGTTTCGGAAAAGCCAACATTAAAATAAATTTGGATATTCTAGCAACACTTTCAGATACTACCACCTCTCAAAGAAAAGAAAGCTTATGGTTGCAGCAGATTTAAATGCCCTTTCAATGGTCTTTAATTTTATCTTTAATTTCCCACCTCCCATGGGAGTGTCTCCTGCTCTTTTAAGGCACGAGCCATCGTGCACTGAAGAGCAACTCCTAATGGGCTGGCGGAGCTGAAAGAAAAGAGATTGGCAATGTCAGGGGAGGCCGGATCTGCAGCTCTACACACGCGGCAGCCCTCCCCAGTGAGCACAATGGCATAACGGTCACCACCCAGCTGAGCCCAGGCGAGTACAGAGCCCATTCATTGTCTGTCCTTAACCGCCAAAGGAAGGAAGAAAACAGGGCTGAGGTCATTCGCTAAACACTGATGAGGCCTAGAGGCAAGACAGAGACTCCGAGTCTTGAACAATATATTTTCCCATATAGCCTCCCTTACAAAATTGTATTTACTCTTCAGTGCAAGGTATAAAAATATACCTTGAAAGATACATTTTTAATGTATATATATATATAAAGAACAGATAAAAACTTTGTAGTTTGCAATGGATAAAATGTGACTGTTTCCACCAAGTTACCAAAAAAAATCTCACAAATAAGTAATGTGGCTTTGAGTGGTAGTAACATCATATATATTCTTTTTATTGCACATTTATATTCTTATAAATATAGGATCTAGGACATGTCATAGCAACCAGGTAAATAAAAACATAAATTCCCCTAAATACTATAATGCAGACTCTGTAATTAGATTTTCCTATCTTTGTTTCCCACTAGAATTCTACAAATTAAATACATGAAAACTTACCTGCTTTGATTTTTGCATAGAAATATATGAAAAGCCAATCATTAAATAAGTTACTCTGGCCAAAGCCCTGAAAGTGGAATCTTTCCTATAAGGCTCCCACTGATTTGGTTCTCTGAGCCAACCAGATAATTTGGGGGATCTAATTAGGCCTTCAGTACATACTGTTTCAAAGTATAGGAAAGGGGGTTAGCAAAATGAATGAAGGTGTGGTGAGAAATCTGAATTACAAAAATTGAGTCATACGTGCTTCTAAGGAATCTTTCTCTGTACATGCAGTAATAACCCTATCAGAGAAGATGTCTTCCAATAATACACACATCAGTAAGAACTTCCTCAACTAAGATAAATAATAAAATGTTTTTTTTTTTTCCCAGCACATTGCTTCCTGCCCCTCTTCCTGGCTGGTTGCTGAGGCTGGCAAGCTCATCTAGCTTGATGTCCTCATGGGCTCCCTCCTGTGGCTTTGCATGGCCCCTGCTTAGTGACTGGGACATCAAAGGTGGCTCAAGTCCAAATGGCCTTCTTCCACTCGCTGGAGTCCAAGCTCCATCCTTCGGCCAGACAACAGGCCTCCTACAAGTTGCATAAGCCACTGTGTTCAGAAAGCCTGCACTTCCACATCTATAACAGCCACAGTTAAGACGGATAGGCGAGGGAGCCAAAAAATTGAGTTTTATTTCCTTTTTATTCCCTCAACTCCAAACCCCAATTTACCTTCCTCTATTGTCACAAAGAAGGCATAGCATGCAGGAGGAGTAAGACTGAAAATAACAATTCTTTTTTTTTTTTCATACAAATGACATTCTACTCACAGAAGGACATTGTTTAATTTGTCAGCAAGGGTGATGGATTTGTGAATGGATTTATTTGCAAGTTCTCTGAATCCCCATGTGACTAGCATCAGAATCAAAAGTGAAATATGAGGCCAGGAAGAAAGCTACTCTCTGACTCATGAACACAACAGGCAATGGGATAACTGAGAATGACATAATGATAATACAGTTCAAAGGAAGAAACAGATAAGTTCACTTCACCGCAAGCATATCCTTCATACAGCAAAACCTAGTGCGACCATAAAGGAATAGGGGTTGAACAGGCAGGTATTGCAAATTAAGAGCATAACAGCAAAACCCATGACTAGTTTAAAGTGGTTATGACCACTAGTACATTTCAGGAGTCTTATTTCAAGTTTACTTTATTTCTATAAACATATTCATGGTAATTTCATGTTAATCTCTCTCTTTTCCGAATTTATACAGCACTAACTATGCCTCATTCATTTGGACACAATCAATTACGTGTAGGTATGAATTCCACAACCTGTTCCTTTTAAATTTCCTATTTTTATTCCAGCATAAAATAGCTAATATTTCATGCTCTGGGATGCTGTTGAAATTATTGAGCTTGTCTGTTGTTTCCTGGTAACACTCTCCCCTCCTACCTCTATTCCCCCAAATCACTGAGAAGCTGGTAACTCAACTAACTGTGAAGTGCCAAATCTTCTCAGGAAGGAAATGTTTCAATACGTTATGTTTTTAGGATATTTTCAATTCATCTGACCTTTGATCAACTATAGTTACATTCTTTTTTCACTTGTCCAACTGTTCTATGGCTGACTCCTGTCGTAGAGAAGTAGTTCCAAGAGTTCTGTAGCTAGTTCGTAAACTCTCTACACTTTAGCCTTAATTGTTCAATTTTTCCCCCCTCGCTCTGTTGCCTAGCCTGGAATACAGTGGCTTGATCATAGCTCACTGCAGCACTGAACTCCTGGGCTCAAGTGATTCTCCTGCCTCAGCCTCCTGAGTAGCTGGGACTACAGGCATGGGCCACCATGCCAGGCTAATTTTTTTGTAGGGACAGGGATCTTGCTATATTGCTTAGGCTGGTCTTGAACTCCTGGGCTTAAGTGATCTTTCCACCTCAGCCTCCCAAAGTGCTAGGATTACAGGTGTGAGCCATGGCACCTGGCCTATAAATGGTATTTTTAAAGGGTATCTCTCATCCCACAATTCATGGGAGCCGTGAAAGTAAATAATCCCAGAAATGTTGTTTGTGTTATTAATCTTTAGACTTTTAAAGTAATGTTGTTCTGACTTAAGGTGAAAACAGCTGAATACAATGCCTAGCCTGTGAAACAAGTTGAAAAATCATTCCTGAAAAAAAGGAAGTTGTTCAGAATCATCTGATCTGTACTAAGGGAATCTCAGGACTTCAGAGCTAAAAAAGGCACTTGGTTGGCCACTGGTACAACTCTAGCTCATTACTGATCAAGAAAAATGGGCGAAGACATTATCCGCTTCAGTAGGTAAGACCCAGAAGCGACTGCAGGTGCCAGAGTTTCCACCTAAAACTCTGACCTCCTACAGAGGTTAAAGTGCAAGGTAAAAGAGAGAAACCCCCAATTTTTGAGTAGACGGGCCAATATCCTAGACAACCCTCTAAGGATGAGGTTATCCTGGGCGATCTTTTATTCAGAGACTGTGCTGGATGGGCAAAATCCAAATTCACCGACAGATCTTTACACGGTGGTTCTCGGTACATCAGAATCACCTGGGGGACTTTAAAAATACCGATGCCTGGGCCCCACTTCTAAGATTCGGATTTAATTGGTCTAGAATGGGGGCCCCGGCATTAAAATTCTTGAGTAGTTCAGTGATTAGGAAGCACAGCAGACTTGAGAGCCTCTGGAACTAGTCCCCTCCCACAATTAACCTGTAATGATTTAGGAATCTCAGGGGCCGCGGGCCCCACCTTTTGCCGAGGGATGACAACAATTACGATGACAACGTGACAGCCAAGACCTCGGCTCTTCCCGCAAGAAGGGAAGCCAAGCCCAGGGTGGGCTCCTCCCTCGCTCCCCAAAGGAAACCCAGCCGCCCCCGAAGTCACCTCGTGGGCGCGCAGCTTGCAGATCCTGGGCGGTGGGCGAGCAACTGCCTATTTTTCTTGGGACAGATAGAGGGGAAGTGGGAGCGGAGGCCTTGGCCGGTGCAACTGGAAGCGCGCTTCCGCAGCGAGTCCCGCGTGACCGTGACGCGCCGGAAGTCCCGCCTACGCTGCTGACGGCCCGTCCGCTTCGCAGGCTACGCGGTGCAGGAGGACGGGTGCGGGAGGTGGATCTGCTCCTCCGGGTGGAGCCCAGAGAGGGCGGGGGCGGAGCGCTGCGTGCTGCGCCGGGTCCGGGCACTGGGACCCGGGCGGGGACATTTGCAGTGCCGGAAATTTTGTGTCTATTGAGAGGGATTATTTTAGATAAGGTTCTTCCTCCGTTGTTCAGAAAAATGGATGGAGGAGGAAATGAGATGTCTGTGGATAGAAGGGGGCGATGGTAAGAGGGTGGTGTTTTCCGGGAAAAGTCAGGTCTGGATTGGGACCTGGTGGAATCTCTGCCTCAGGGAAGAAACCAGCATCAAGAAAGGAAGGAAAGAGAAGAGAAGGCATATATATATATGTATATTAGTATACTGTGGTATTTGATAGGCTATTGCTTTGGCTGCTGTCACAGAGAACCAGAAGAGGAATGGCTCAAACCTTGAGAAGTGTATTTCTATCTCGCAGCAGTCTGGGTGTAAGGAATCCAAAGTAGTATGGCAGCCCCATGGGACCAGGGACTTAAATTCCACCTGTCTTTGTAGCTCCATCCTCCCTGGTTTCTTGCCTTGGCCCACATGGTCCCAGATGGCATACCACTGCACCCTTCTTCCAGCCAGTGGGGAAGGGGGAAAGGGGAAACCAGGGGCATGCCCCTTCCCTCCGAGGTAGGGTTTTGCCACCTCGACACTATTCACAATTGGGGTTGGATAATTCTGTGTTCTGGGGCTGTTCTGTGCATTGTAGGAGGTTTAGCAGCAGCCCTGGCCTCTACCCAGAAGAGGCCAGTAGCATTCCCTAGTTGTGACAACCACAAATGTACCCAGACATCTCGGGGGCAAAGTCACCCAAGTTGAGAACCACTGCTTTAACGGTACTTCCCAGAAGTGGCCCACAACACTTCTGCTCACATCTCACTAATAGCCTGAACTTCACTATTCAGTCATCTTAAGGGTACAGTAGTCTTGGAATTGTCTATTTTTCAGGTAGCCAGGTCCCCACCTAAAAGTTGGCTAAAGGAGAAGCCAAGAAGCTAACCAATTCTCCCATACCCTCCTTGCTGCAGGGAATGGAAATTCTGTAGCTGATTGAGGAGGTGGTCCTGTTCTTTTCATCTTCCAAGCTGAGTTTTAGTCATTATTCATTTTAACTCATTTGCATAAAAATACTGGTGGTGGGGAACACTAAGCACCTGAAAAATGACAATCCTATTTGAAAAGAACGGGCACTGCTTCTCCAGAGGGCTGACCAGGGAGAGAAACAATTCTGAAATGGAGGCTAGAGGAGGTTGGAGTTTCATTTGTGTGTTAGCGCCATCTGGTGGAAATTTATAAAAGCTATCATTCCTCACCCTTGTCTGGTATTTTCTTTCATTTGTCTCAGGCATAAACTTCAAATTTTAAATAACCCTTAAATGGATTATAGCAAAACATTCAAAGATACTGTCAGATGAGGAACTCTTTAAAGCATGATATCTTACTTTCAGCACTACTGACATTTGGGGAGGGATAATTCATTGTGGGGGCTGCTCTGTGCATTGTAGGATTATTTAGAAGCACCCCTGGCCTCTGCCTATGGGTTGCTTCCCTCCCCCACCATTTGTGACAACCAAAAATGTTTACAGACATTGCCAAATGTCCCTGGGCCTGAGGAGGGGGAAATTGCACCTGGTCGAGAACCACTCCTTTAAACAAGTTGTGTAGGATTCCACGGTCTATTAAGGGCATGCACCATAGTAGTCTCTTATCAGTGCATCCTGTGTGTCTGGGAAGGGTGTGGAGACAGTAAGGGGAGAAAATGAGGCTCCAGATGTAGCAGGGCCTGTTGTCTTGTTTACACTTTGGAGAACTCTGCTCCTGTTTATCCCAATAGTAGGAGATGAGATTGAGGGAGGGATGCCCAAAGATCACGGTGAGAGGATGTGGACTTTCTTTAAATTCCTTACAGTAAGGAAATATACAGAGGCCATTACCTAACACAGGAATTAGCACAGAATAATACCTGATTTGGTACCCGGGCCCCAAAGTTCCCCTCAGGGATGTCCAGATGTCAGGTGTGGATAACCCTGCCAGGTGTGGGAAGCCATAGCTAATCTTATGGGGCTTTTTGGATCCTTCCTCCTGCCCTGGGACCCATCTGCACCCTGAATGTTGTGGAGAAACTGCTTGGGAGCCAGTCCCCTTGCCTGGGTCAAGTAAGTGGTGCTAAGCAGTCCTGACCTTTTACCTTGAAGCTAGTAAAGGAAAGAGCAATTTCCCAGGAGCCCCTCTCAGGTCCTCTCCTACAGTTTCCCTTTGGTTTTGCTGCCTTCTCAAGCCCCTCTCCCACCAGCCAGACCCTTCCTTTGAGTGGATGACCTCACCTCCTACTGACAAAATTAAGATGACCAGGCACAGATGTCATCACTTTGAAATGTATTGCTGTCTGAACTCTGCACTCAGCATAACTCTTGGTTTGGAGGAAGAGGCATTTTTGCTTCTGCCTAGACTGATCCAATCATGTTCTTGACCCAGTGCCACATCCTCACAGGCACCTGGTTCCCCAGTTAGGCACCCCTCGTGTCATCGCCTCTCTCTTTCCTGCCCCTTCCCCATCAGCATCAAACTTGCCTGGGTTCTCTGATCTTTACAATTATTTGGGCTAATTTTTCATCCCCCTCTGCTTACTGTTCTTTCTATCCCTTTTTTTGGTCATGCTTCTATAAAAAGTGGGATACCTTCATTTCCTTGCCTACTTTCCACCCACCCCACTGCTGTTCCTCTTCCAGCACGTCCATTCCAGTACACTGATGTCACCGCCACCTTTTTCCATCCATTATCGACTATAACTTGGCCTCTCTGTAGTATTTAATACTGTTAGCCGTAACCTCTTTCTTTGCAATTACATTTCCTTTCCCAGACTGCAAAAGTAACATATGCTTAATGCAAAAAAAAAAAAAAAAAAAAAAACAACAAAAAAAACACAAAAGGAAAACAAACACAAATTTTGGAAAACCCAGGCATTTAAGCACAAAGGAAAACAACAAGTATTATTTGCAACACCATGACTTTAAAATAACCACTCTTTCTATTTCGTGCGTGTCCTCCCAGTTTTGTTCTGTAAATATTAATACATTTATACATGTACATGCTACTTTGTCTCTCTCATACACATGTATGAGTTTCTTGTGGATACTATTGTGTAACTGTTTCCCAGAGAGCCCGACTCTATGATGGAGTTTAGGGTACAGGATGTTTAGTAAAGAATGACCTTGGGATCAACACCTATGAAAGGGAAAGGAAAAAACGGGATTGGGTAGAACAGGGTTTCTCAGCTATTGCATATTGACATTTTAGACTGGGTAATATTTTGTTGTGGGGGCTGTCCTGTGTATTGTGGGATGTTTAGCCACATCCCTGGCCTCTACTCTCTAGATGCCGGTAGCATTCACATACCTCTCCCCCCTCTAGTTATGAGGACCAAAATTGTTTCCAGACATTGCCAAATATCCCTGGTGTGGGATTGGGGAGGCAGTAAATTGTCCCCAGTTGAAAACCACTGGGGTAGAGAGAAGGCCTGAGCTTGGATGGGGACCTAACAAGAGCCTTGTGGACCCCATGGGGATCTCAGGAGCTAGAATGGCCCTTCTGAGTTGTAGGAAGTTGGGCAGAGATGGTGAGGCCTTTATTCTCTGGCATGGAACAATTATTGGATGTGGGCCCCTTGAAAGGGGCGGGCTGTTGGGTGAGGTGGCTCTGTAACTGGGGCAAAAAGTCCCTCATTGAAGGGGGAACTGGGGCATCCCAGTGTTCATGACATGAGCCACTCTACAATTGTTCATTTACTTTCCACCATCTTCCATTCAATGATAAAGTTCCTGAGAATTGGGACCACACCTTGTTTGGCTGTGTTTCATCAAAATCCAGTATACTACATGGGAATAAATACTGGTTAAGTTAAATAATGAAATGAAATGAGACAATACTTATGGTTATTTGGATATTTGCAAACTTAAATACTATAATGCAAGGCTTCATTATGCATTTTATTAGGATATGGGAAACTCCCAGGAGATTAATCCATATTTATATTATATTAAATTATGAGTTCTTTTTTGAGAAGTAACAGGAGTTACTCAGCTGATAACACTCAATAGTACTGAGCTGATTGATCTTTAACAATGTTTTGAACATTTTGTAGATGAGATTCTTTATCAGTAACTTAAAAATTCTTAGAAGGTTGCTGTGGGACAGAACCAACTAATTTCTGAAATATACACAGAAGGCAAGTATTGAAAATTTTTACTTTAGATATGATCATAAAGCACTATATTGTCTCTATGTATAGCCTCACAAAATGGTACTCATCTTCATCCAGCAGAGGGCACACTGTACATAGTTATTGAAAACTTTTTAGTTAAAAGTGCATTAATCTCTTAGTGTAGTGTAGTGTAGTGACATGTCACATTAAATGAGTCTAACTATATATCTAAAGTTCAATGCATTGTTTGTAGACGATATTTCATTGCTGCATTTCCAACTCTGTTTTTTCTCATTGTTTAAGTTATTACATCTTCAACATGATCAGAATTAGGTTAAAATTAATCTCTAAATAATACTGTTGATTTCAACTGGCTGAAATCGTTTGAGGCCAAGAATGTGTAAGGCTTTTTGAGAGCATAAGTTCACATATGGTATGTTTTGATTAGTATTATGCCTTGATTAGTATTATGACCTTATTTTTACCATAGCCTTGTAAAGCAGGTCATTGTTCAAATGTGTTTCTTACTTTACTTTAGATGTATTTCTAATTTCATTTTGGGGAATTGATCCTTTGATAGTAATCCAAAACTATAAAAGGACAGGATAGCTGTATATGTGAAGATGTTTATTACAGTATTATTTACTGTATTATTTATGGATACTTAGTAAAATTTACTGTATTATTATGGTATTAGTAAAATTTACTATATTATTTACTGTATTATTACTGTATTATTATTTACTGTATTGTTTATGGATAATTAGTAAAATTGGAAGCAATTTTGGAACATAGACTATTAGGCAGCCATAAAAATGAAAATTATGAATGTTATATAGGTGCATGGAAAGTAAGTGATTAACAATAATCAAATCAAAGCAGAATAAATTATATGTTGTGTTAATAGCCATGTAGAAATTAAGAGCATGCGTAGTTGGGGAAAATGGCAAGAAAGATGAAATGGTGATAACCTCTGACATGTCAGGAAGTTTGTGTGTGTCTCTCTCCTTCCTATTACATTGTTGCTGTTACAGTGATCTTTGTAGAAGATGACACTTCTAAGGAGATTTTTGTGCTTTGTTTGCAATATGATAATGCCTGACTTATCCAGTATGTTAGGGGAAAAGTGGCGTATTCAAACGACTTATGAATCTTTTTTTCCTATTAACTGATGTTTACTCCTCTAAACACAAAACAAAATTATTTTGCCTAGAAATCTTCTAAACTGTATTGTGTACTTTCCTGCCTTCTCCAACAGTTTCCTGAACACATTTTATTCTTTTCTTTATATCTCAGGCTTACCATGATGAATGTTGATTTCTCTCCCACTCCAGAATAGGATGATGTTCTTATGTGCAATTCAAGTATAAGATTATTTGCCTCTGCATGGCATGATCAAATCTCCTCCGAATTTTGATTCCTTGGTTCTTATTTTTACAGGTTTTCTTTTTTTTCTTGTTTGGCCTTTTCCTCTCTTTCAGTCTATCAGTTGTCATTTTCATGGCTGCCAGTAGTCTAGCCTTTGGCAACTTTTCTTTCGGAACCTCCCAACAAATTTGCTGCTTCTGACATGCCTTGTTAGAAAATCACACAACTGAATTGACTGTGCAGAGAGCTGCAAAGGGCATTCCACCTGATGTAAGGGTCTGGACAGTGGAGACATGACGATATCTGTTTTGGTTGCTCAGAGGTATTTGGCTTACCTTCTTAGCTCTTGGCTGTTTCCCGGATAAGTCGAGGTCTCAGTGAAATGGCTTGTGTACAAGGGACATGTTGCTGCAGGGAAAATAGAATACGAGCTCTCAGAAACCAAGCATAGCAGTAGTAAATTCAGTCTACACCAACAAATCAATGGAAACTGAAAGCAGAGTCAAGCAATCAATAGTTATAAAAACCCCACGCTTGTATCTGCTTCACTCTCTGTCCATGGCATTTCATTCTTCCCATTCACAGGCTTCATCCTGGGACAAATTTCCTTCCAGTTGAGAAAGGAGCAATGGGTTAGGAAAAGCAAAAAATTATACAAAAGAAATCAGAGAATCATGATTTATGCAATTGAAAGATCTTTTCCCTTAGCTAATCAATAAATAGCCCAATATTTCAAACATATAAGGAATATTTTGAACACATAAGGCAGGTTGCTAGATGCTGTGGAGACCCAAAAGAAGTACTTATTTATACTTCCTACCCTCATTTTTTTTTTTTGCCTTTTGCAAAAGAATTAACTGTAGGAGTAGAGTGGACCATTGTGCAATTAAAATTTAATTAATTTCATTAAATTACACATAACTCTCTGTGAATATATGTTATATAAATTCAGGTATTTCTGCTACCCAGGGTCAGTGCTATTTTCTTCTAGTTCTGGTGTCTAAAGTAAGACTCCAGTTCAACCTTAGCCATGTCAATGGAAAAGAAGCCAAACTCTGTGAAATGATTTTAAAGAGATTTACTCTGAGCCAAATTTGAGGACCGTGACCCGGAGCCACTCCCAAGAAGCCTTGAGCAAGTGGGCTTGGTGTGGCTGGGTTACAGTTTGGTTTTATACATTTCAGGGAGACAGGGGTTACAGATCAAGTCATAAATCAATATGTGGGAGGCATACATTGGTTTGGCCCGAAAAGGTGGGCTATCTGGAAGCGGGGGGCGGGGGGGCTTACAGTTATAGGTGGGTTTAAAGATTCTTTGACTTGTAATTGGTTAAAGACATGATGCTTTGTCTAAAGGCTTGGAATGCTTTAAGCTCAGGAGCTCTATTAATCAGGGACAAGCCACTGGACATATACTATTGAGCTGGTACACTTACACTTATTGTTCCCTAAATATAGATTTTTATTATATAAAAAACAGGGATATAAGAAAAAGGAAGGAAAGAAAAAATCCCCTCCTGGGAATAACACTGACATTTTCTAAAGGACCTCTGGATTAGCATGCCGGAATCATAAACTGGTTTGAACTACCTCTAGTGATTTGAGCCCAAGGAAACCCACCTACAGGCCGTTCTAATAAATGCTGTGCGAGCTGGGCCACTGGGATTTCTCCAAGGAAATCCCCTTGGAGAAAAATAACATTTTCTATTTCCTTCAGTCTTCTGGTTAGTTTAAGTGTATTTAAGAGCAAAATTCATACAAATATGTGGAAGAAAGTTTCAGTGGGCTCTTACACTAACTTCAGAAAATTGATTTAAAATTGAAGTGACATTAATTCCCAAGGTATTAATTAGACAGTTTGCAGGGCCCATCTTCTGCTAATCTCAATAATTCTCTAAATTTTACTTTACCTTTTTTGCATGCAAAGATGTCCCACTGACTAATTTGTCACACAAGGGATTTTTTTGACTGCAAACAAAGGCCTTAAAATATTTGAATGTCAAATTATGAGTACAGGAATACTTCTACACATTTATTATTCACATTCAAACACTTATTGAGCACCTATAGCATGTAAGGTAAGATTACGGGACTAGGAATTCAATTAAAAATGGGTTGGGTGTTAAGGAGAAAGAAGGCTAATCATTTATTTATTTATAATTATTATGGATATATAATAATTGTATATCTTTGTAGGGTACATGTGATGTTTTGATACAGGCATACAATGTGAATTACTCAAATTAGGATAATTGAGGTATCCATCACTTCAGGCATTTGTCATTTCTTTATGTTAGGAACATTCCAACTCCACTCTTAGTTGTTTTAAAGTATACCCTAACTTATTGTTGATTATAGTCAGTTTGTTGTGCTATCGAATATTCATTCTATCTAACTCTCTAACTATATTTTGCACTCATTAGTCATTCCACTTTATTCCCCCTTCCTCACTACCCTTCCCATCCTCTGGTAACCATCATTCTACTGTCTGTCTCCATGAGATCAATTGTTTTGATATTTATTATTATTTTTCACTCCCCCCACACACCAGATCGATTGTTTTTAATATTTAGCTCCCACAAATGGGTGAGAACATATAAGATTTGTCTTTCTGTGCTTGGCTTATTTCACTTACATAATGTTCTTCAGTTCCATCTATATTGCAAATGGCAGGATTTTATCCTTATTTTGTGGCTACATAGTATTCCATTATGTATATGTACCACAATTTCTTTATCCATTCATCCATTCATGGACACTTAGGTTGATTCTAAATCTTGGCTATTGTTAATAGTGCTGCAATAAACATAAGAGTGAAGATATGTATTTAGTATACTGAATTCCCATCCTTTGGATATATACCTAGGAGTGGTATTGCTGCATCATATAGCAGTTCTAGTTTTAGTTTTCTGAGGACCCTCCATACTGTTGTCCATAGTAGTTGCACTAATTTACATTCCTACCAACAATGTACAAATGTTGCCCTTTCTCCACATCCTTCCTGGCATTCATTATTGCCTGTCTTTTTGATAAAAGGCATTTTAACTGGGGTGAGATGACATTTTATTGTAGCTTTGTTTTGCATTTTTCTGATAACTAATAATGTTGAGAATTTTTTCATATACCTGTTGGCCATTTGTATGTCCTCTCTTGAGAAATGTCTATTCAGATCCTCTGTTCATTTTCTAACTGGATTATTCGATATTTTCCTGTTGAGTTGTTGGAGCTCCTTATATATTCTAGTTATTAATCCCTTGTCAAATGGGTAGTTCGAGAATATTTTCTCCTATTCTTTGGGTTATCTCTTCTCTTTGTTGATTGCCTCCTTTGCTGTGCAGAAGCTTTTTAGCTTGATGTGATCCCATTTCTCCAATTTTGCTTTGGTTGCCTGTGATTTAGGGGAATTACTCAAGAACTCCTTGGCCAGACCAATGTCCTGAAGCATTTCCCCAATGTTTTCTTTCAGTAGTTTCATAGTTTCAGGTCTTAGATTGAAGTCTTTAATCCATTTTGATTTGATTTTAGTATATGGTAAGAGAAAAGGTTCTAGTTTCATTTTTCTGCATCCAGATAGCCAGTTTTCCCAGCACAATTTATTGAAGAGACTGACCTTTCCCCACTGTATGTTCTTGGCACCTTTGTTGAAAATAAGTTCACTATAGATATGTGGATTTATTTCTGGCTTCTCTATTCTGTTTCATTGGTCTATGTGTCTGTTTTTATGCCAGTATCATGCTGTTTTGGTTACTACAGCTCTGTAGTATAATTTGAAGTCAGGTAATGTTATTCCTCCAGTTTTGTTATTTTGCTCAGGATGGCTTTGACTATTTTGGGTTTTTTGTGGCTCCATGTAAATTTTAGGATTATTTTTTTCTATTTCTGTGAAGAACGTCATTGATATTTTGATAAGGATTGTATTGAATCTGTAGATTGCTTTCAGTAGTATGGACATTTTAACAATATTGATCGTTCCAATCCATGAGCATGGAATATCTTTCCATTTTTTTGGTGTCCTCTTCAATTTCTTTCATCAATGTACTGTAATTTTCAGTATAGAGATCTTTTACTTCTTTGGTTAAGTTTATTCCTAGGTATTTTATTTTATTTGTAGCTACTGTAAATGGGATTACTTTCTTGGTTTCTTTTTCAGATTATTTCTTGTTGGCATATAGAAATGCTACTGACTTTTGTATGTTGATTTTGTATCCTGCAACTTTGCTGAATTTGTTTATCAGTTCTAACAGTTTTTTGTGGAGTCTTTAGGTTTCTCTAGATATAAGATCATATCATCTGCAAACAAGGATAATTTGACTTCTTTCTTTCCAGTTTGGATGCCCTTTATTGCTTTCTCTTTTCTGGTTGCTCTAGCTAGAACTTCCAGTATTATGTTGAATAACAGTGGTAAATGTGAGCATCCTTGTCTTGTTCCAGATGTTAGAGAAAAGGCTTTCAGTTTTTCCACATTCAGTATGATACTCTCTGTGGGTCTGTCATACATGGCTTTTATTATGTTGAGGTAAGTTCCTTCAACACCCAGTTTTTTGAGAGTTTTTATCTTGAAGGTATGAGGAATTTTATCAAATACGTTTTCAGCATCAACTGAAATGATCATATAGTTTTTCTCCTTTGTTCTGTTGATATGATGTGTCACATTGATTGATTTGCATATATTGAACCATCCTTGCATCCCTGTAATGAATTCCACTTGATCATGATGAATAATCTTTTTAATGTGTTGTTGAATTCGGTTTGCTAGTATTTTGTTGAGGATTTTTGCATCTTTGTTTATTAGAGATATTGGCTTATGGTTTTCTTTTTTCTTGTGTCTTGTCTGGTTTTGGTATCAGCGTGATACAGGTCTCATAGAATAAGTTTGAGAGTATTTCCTCCATCTTGATTTTTTGGAATAGTTTAAGTAGGATTGGTATTAGTTCTTCTTTGAATGCTTTGTAGAATTCATCAGGGAACCCATTGGGTCTTGGGCTTGTCTTTGATGGGAGACTTTTTATTACTGCTTCTATCTTGTTACTTGTTATTGGTTTATACAGGTTTTGGATTTCTTCCTGGTTCAATCTTGGTAAATTATATGTGCCTAGGAATTTATCCATTTCTTCTAGCTTTGTCAATTTATTGGCATGTAGTTGCTAATAATAGTCTCTAACGATCCTTTGGATTCTGGCAGTATCAGTTGTAATGTCTCCTTTTTCATGTCTGATTTTATTTATTTGGGTCTTCTTTTTTTGAGTTTGGTTAAAGGTATGTCAATTTTGTTTATATTTTCAAAAGACCAACTCTTTATTACATTGATCTTTTGTATTTTTTTGTTTCAATTTCATTAATTTCTGCTCCGATCTTTATTATTTCTTTTCTTCTACTAATTTTGGGTTTGGTTTGCTCTTGTTTCTAGTTCTTTGTGATGCATCATTAGGTTGTTTATCTGAAGCTTTTCTACTTTTTTGATATAGGCACTCATTGCTATAATCTTTTCTCTTATTATTGCTTTTGCTGTATCCCATAGGTTTTGACATGTTGTGTTTTCATTTTCATTTGTTTTGAGATATTTTAAAATTTTCTTCTTCTTTTATTTTAATTTAAAAAACAGAGTTTAATTGAGCAAAGAATGATTTACAAACTGGGCAGCCCCTGAACCAGAATAGATTCAGAGACATTCCAAAATTTTCTTCTTAATCTCTTTCTTGATCCACTGGTCATTCAGGGGCATATTGCTTGTATAATTTCCATATGTTTGTATGTTTTCCACTGTTTCTCTTATTATTGATTTCTAGTTTTATTCCATTGTGGTCAGAAAAAATACTTGGTATGATTTTAATTTTTTTGAATTTTTTAAGACTGGTTTTATGGCCTAATATATGGTCTATCCTTGAGAAAGATCTATGAGCTGAGGAGAAGAATGTGTATTCTGCAACCATTGGGTGAAATGTTCTGTAAATATTTATTAGGTCCAATGCTGAAAGTGGAGTGTTGAGGTCTCCTGTGACTCTTGTATTGGGGGTCTTTCTTTTTAGGTCCGATAATATGTACTTTATATATCTGTGTGCTCCAGAGTTGGGTGCATATATTGTTATATCCTCTCACTGAATTTACCCCTTATCATTATATAATGACCTTCTTTGTCTCTTTTTACAGTTTTTGTCTTGAAATATTTTTTTATCTGATAGAAGTATCACTACTCCTGCTCTTTTTTGGTTTCCATTTGCATGGAATGTCCTTTTCCATGCCTTTATTTTCAGTCTGTATGTATCTTTACAGGTGAATTCTATTTCTTGCAGACAAGATACAGTTGGCTCTTATTTTTTTTTTTTTTTATCTATTCAGCCACTCTATGTCTTTTGATTGAAGATTTTAATCCATTGACCTTCAATGTTATTATTGATCAGTAAGGACTTACTACTGCCATGTTATTATTGGATTTCTGGTTGTTTTGGGGTCTTTCTTCCTTCCTTTCTTCCTTCCTTTGTTATTATAAAAATGATTTTCCTCTGGTAGTATGTTTTAATTTCTTGCTTTTTATTTTGTGTGTATCTGTTGTAGGTATTTTGATTTGAGGTTACCATGAGGCTTGCAAAAACATTTTATAACCAATTATTTTTTAACATATGACAACTTTACTTACAAAGAAATAAACAAGCAAAGAGAAATCTAAGAGAAATTCTACCCTTTAACTGCATCCCCCCTTTTTATTTTTTTGTTGTTTCCATCCATATCTTTTTATACTATATATCTCTCAAAAAGTTGCTATAGTTACTTTTGATAGGTTTCTCTTTTAGTCTTCCTACTCAAGATATAAGTGGTTTATGCACTGCAATTATAGCAAGAGTATTCTTTATTTGTGTATTTACTGTTACCAGTGAGTTGTATACCTTCAAATGATTTTTTATAGTTCATTAATGTCCTTTTCTTTCAGATTGAAGAACTCCTTCTAGCATTTCTTGTAGGACAGGTCTGGTGTTTGTGAAATCCCTCAGCTTTTGTTTGCCTGGGAAATTCTTTATTTCTCCTTCATGTTTGAAGGTTATTTTTTCAGGATATGATATTCTAGGGTTAAAGTTTTTTCCTTTAGCATTTTGAATATGTCATGCCACTCTCTCCTGGCCTGGAAGGTTTCCCTGAGAAGTCTGCTGATAGATATATCAGAGCTCCTGTATATGTTATTTTTTCTTTCTTCTTGCTTCCCTTAAGACCTTTTCTTTATTCATGACCTTTGGGAGCTTGATCATTAAAAGCCTTGAGGTAGCCTTGTTTCTGTTAAATCTGCATGGTATTCTATGACCGTCTTGCACCTAAATATTGATATCTTTCTCTAGGTTTGGAAAGTTCTCTGTTATTATTTCTTCTGCCCCAGTCTCTCTCTCTACCTCTTCCTTAACTGCAATGACTCTTTGATTTGCCCTTGTGAGGGCATTTTTTAGAACTTGTAGATATGCTTCATTAGGAAGGCTAATCTTGAAACAGAAAGTTATATTATAAATAGAAAAGGGTCCATTACATAGGGATTCTCAAACTGAAGCATTTCTAGACTCCAGCTTTATTTCAGTTTCCCTTTTTAGAAAGCAGGGATGAAGCTCAAACCTGGAAGCAGGGAAGAGCCTTGGAGGCATTTGAGAGAGGCAGAGTTATCTTACCTCACAATTTTGCCCTGGTCCCTGAAGGGCTGTAAGTGCCCCTAGGCATGTGTTTACAAAACTGTCTTCTCTTGGGAATATCTTGCGCCTCTTTAGGGAAATAGAAATAGTTTGATCCCACATGCCAAGATTGTGACTCAGTTGGTGAGTAAGAAACCTGGGAGTATGTATTTTCACAAAGCTTCCTTAGTCAATGCTTATAGAGGTTTAGAGACCTCTAGAATGCAGTCATTCCACTTAAGTCAGTGTTGCCCAACTTCTGCTGCACATCAGAATCATCTGGGGAGTGTTAAAAATGTGCATGCACAGGTCCTACCCCTACAGATTCTGATGTCATTGGTTTTCCATGGGCCTGAGTCTATGGATTTTTCCAAGCTCTGCAGACGATTGCAATGTGCAGCCATGCTGAGAGCCACTGGCTTAAAGGCATTCAGTCCTGGTGAATCATCTCTCACTATCAAAGCTTAAAATGAAGACATGGTAGCAGGGTGAATAGCTGAATCAGATAATTCAAGAGAATTGAGAGAACAGAGGAAAGGATTCAGAGAGGACCATTGTAGAGGGAGTGGACAGGGGCATCATTCTCAAGGCAACAGCATTGAGAACTTCCTCTTAGAGACAGTTGGACTTTATCATTTAACTATCAGGGCAGGGGAGGGGTGGCAGAGTAGGTAAATCCACCAGTCTTTAAAGCATCTGCTGCATCCTCAGGTTCATAAAGCAGCCTGTGCCTTGATTATGTAATGAGGCCTTTGTTTCTGGAACAAGGAATGATCAGACAGTTAATGAGCAGTCTCCATAAATCTCCAGGGCAGTTAGAAACCTCAGAAGAGCACAGTCTGAGGATTTCTTCACCTGAAGGCTGGACACCTGTGCAGAGTGAGAGGTGGCCTTCATGCAGACAGCAGAGAACACTGGCTGATTTGTTCATAGATTCCATTCTTGCAACCAGGCAGCCTGCTTCTTCTCATTTAGAAACAGCTCAGCAGATGGCAGTCCAACATAAAAAGAAGGAGATGGATATGTCACCATCTCCAGTAGTGACACATGGCCATGAGATGGCAGAGTGGGAACTGCATGGGATCTGTGCAAGCACAACTGTCTGGTAGAACTTTCTGGGCCAACGGACCTCCATGTCTGTGATGTCCAGTACAGTAGCCATTAGCCACACGAGATCTTGAGCATTTGAAATGTGGCTGGTGAGACAGAGGAACTGAGAAATTAATTTTATTTAAGTACAATTTAAATTTGAGTGGCCACATGAGGCTACTGGCTTCTGTATTGGACAATGTAGCTCTCAAGAATGAACCTTGAGTCTGTCACTTATGGGGCAAATTTCTAGACATCTCCAAGTCTCAGCTCCCTCATCTGTACTTCTTATATGCTGGCACCAGAATTCCTGTTAGGAACAGAACTGTTTTTGTTTGGGAAAATACTTTGATGGGTAATTTGGCCACCAAAATATAGGTCTCAGAGAAGGGTCTGGAAAGGAAATGCAGAACACAGGAAGGACCAAGTCATTTTTGTATAAGAACATGGGAAAATTTATTCATTTATTGTTGGCCCTGAGTGAGAAGTAAGGGACGAAGGGGAGAGAGGAGCCAGTCAGAAAGCTTGGGGGCTTCATGAGTGACAGGGTGGCCAAAAGGACTCTTAGGAACAGGGAGAGCAAATATTAGTTTTAAGTTATTTGTGTTACTATTGTAAACCCATACCATCTTTCCAAACCTGTGGTAAAATTTGCTGTAAACACAAATGGCTTGGTATGATTTGTTTGTGTGTGAAGCAAGTAAAGGGAATGAGTCCAATGTTTAGAATAGAATTGAATGGAAAAGGGAAAACATGGAATGATCAGTTAATAAGCAAAACTAATTCAGTGAAAGCAGAAGCTCCGAGGCAGAGAAAACCATGAGAAAGTAAGCCCCTGAAGAAGTTTTAGCTAACATTGTTTTTTCATAAAAATGGGGTTCACACCAAGCTTATATAAATCTCAAAAGGAAGTGTTGTCACAGCTGATGCTTGTATTATATGCCTGGACATAATGCCTACTCGAAGGGTTCTTGTGAAGATAAAATGAGATAATGCTTGTAAAGTGCTTGTACCTAGTAAGAACTTAATAAATGATAGTCGAACTTTAGTTTCATGTTTTTTAAAAATTAATATACAGTTGACCCTTGAACAACTTGAGGGTTAGGGCACTGATCTGTATGGTCAAAAGTCCTTATATAACTTTCGACTTCCCCAAAACTTAACTACTAAAAGCTTACTGTTGACAGAAAGTCTTACTGATAAGAGTTGATTAACACATATTTTGTGTACTATGTTATATACTGCATCTTACAATAAAGTAAGATAGAAGAAAATGTTATTAAGAAAATCATAAGGAAGAGAAAATATATTTACTATTCATTAAGTGGAAGTGGATCATCATAAAGGTCTTCATCCTCATTTTCTTCATGTTGAGTAGGCCGAGGAGGAGGAAGAAAAGGAGGGGTTGCTCTTGCTGTCTCAGGGGTGGCAAAGGCAGAAGAAAATCCACATATAAGTAGACCCATGCAGTTCAAACCCGTGTTGTTCAAGGGTCAATTGTAATACTCTCCCTTTTTTTCAGGGGTGGGATGGAGAGGAAGATTAAGTGATATAACATGTAAAGCTCCTGTTTCACAGTGAGTATTCCCTAAATGCCATACTCCTTCCTTTTTAGTAAGGGAATCTTCCTCCAGACCCTATTTTATAGCTATATCATTTTATATTGTAGATCCAGACAGGCCCCAGACACTTCTTGGGGACATATGAGGTCTTTCCTTCTGTCCCTTCTCCTGATTACTTATGGGTACTACTTTTAGGAACAGTGAATTGACACAAACTATGTCTGGACTTGTCTTCCATCTTTATCTGCAACCATATCTCAGATATTTTTGTTTCCCTTATAACTCACATGGGCTTATTGAGGAGCCTAACTTTTATCTATTTTCACCAATTTGTGGGTCTTGTTTACCCAATCAGTTGTCCTTGCCTCTCCCACAGTGGCCTTCATTTCCAATTGTTTTTATTACTCCTGCTTTTTAAATACCATTAAATGCTTATTAAGTACATTTTAACTTTGGCTGAAATATTATTTGCACCTTTTTTGCATCTCTTATTGTTGAGCGAGTATCATTCACTTATGTAAGAATCAACCTATTACTGAGAGTAGGATGGGAAAATTCCCAGAATTATAGAGCTTTGGCTACAGCTCCTGAAAAATTCAGAGTACAGGCTACTCTAGTGTCCACCAGACAGATGTCTGAGTTTCCTCATGGATGATGTGATAACTTATAGTTTGAAGGTTAGAATTAGACGGGTTTTATACATCTCCAAGCAAAACAAAACACAATTACCATCTTACCTGCAATTTAACTACCTTACCTCTAGGTGGTGGTAGTGTGTTTGGTCTAAGCCACTCATCAGCATGTGTGGCTAACTGAAAGTGTGTTGATTGAACTAAAGATAAACATGTCTTTTGTCTCTCAAAATATATTTTTCTTATTATAAGAGCTTAGTGTAAGTACTATGGCATAATTTATCAAATTTATTACTTGTATTTTTGGCCAGCACTTCTATCCAAGCAATGGAGAACTGCAGTGGGATCCTTGCAGATTGTAGCACTGAGTATTTAATGATTTGAGGCATGGGGAATCTTGCATTTTTCAGTATGCTTAGCTTTTTACTGCAGGGGCTCAGGTGTCCCGAGTAAAGACAATTGAAGCTCCACTCCTGAAACCCCAATAGTGGAATGGTAATGCAGGAAAAGCTGTGTCTTACATTCTGATGACAAAAGAGAAACCTCATTTTGTAGTCATTTCATTTCAGCTATTTACTCTCCATGGTGAATAATAAACACAGGCATAAACTGTAAAGAGATATTTCTTTTTCCAAAAGATGGAATTACATAGAAAACTCTAGAGTTTAAAAAAAAAAAACACACCACAAATATATATCTTGTCAGACCTGAAAACTAATGCTTGAAATCTTTATCTAATCCAAGTGGTGAGAGTTGCTGAAGAGTATATATGAGGAAAAGCACTTAAGTTTGTCTCTGAATAGATAGGGTGTTTATCAGTCAGTATTATATATGAAGAGGTCCCCCACAGACTTAGTACATCCTGTCAAGCGCTCTTGTTTTACTGTGTTTGTAAATCATAGAGCGTGTTTGAAATATAAAGTAATGGTGAGCTCTGATGTGTGGTAAAGAGGTGCCATTAGCGTCGATTTTTTTCTTCCTACACTTTACCTAGAGCTCCCACAAGGAAAATACTAGTGGGTAAAAGGAGCACATGCTGAGGACTGGAAAAATATTTGAAAGCTATATAGAGCTTTTAATTTTTTTTTTTTTGAGACAGAGTCTCGCTCTGTTGCCTGGGCTAGAGTGCAGTGGTGTCATCATAGCTCACAGCAACCTCAAACTCCTGGCCTCAAGCAATTCTCCTGCCTCAGCCTCCCGAGTAGCTGGGACTATAGGTGCATGCCACCATGTCTGGCTAATTTTTCTATTTTTAGTAGAGATGGGGTCTTGCTCTTGCTTAGGCTGGTCTCGAACTCCTGGCCTCAAGCAATCCCCCTACCTTGGCCTCCCAGAGTGCTAGGATTACAGGTGTGAGCCACCATGCCCAGCACAGAGCTTTTGAGTCATGGTTTTTGAATCTCCTTAAGGTTGGTATATCAGCCAATGTACAGCCAGAAGACAGAAATCACACAAGTTATTTCTCTCTGTTCTCTCAGTTTCTCTCTGTGAGACAGTTGCTCTCTGAATTTTCACAAAGATCACTTAATACTTTCTTACCATCTCCATGGTGCTGCAAACCACCCTCTCCCCAGTCCCCTGCTCCCTCCCCCACCACTCTCCAGCCTCTGGTAACCACTGTTCTATTCTTTACTTCTATGTGATCAAGTTTTTAGATTCCATGTATGAGTGAGATGATGTGATATTTGTCTCTCTGTTCCTGGCTTATTTCACTTAACATAATGTCCTCCAGGTTCATCCATGTTATCACAAATGACAGTATTTCATACATTTTTTTATAGCCAAGTAGTATTCCATTGTACATATGCCACATTATCCACTTAAGTTATGCTCGAATGTGAAAAATCATATTGTAGAAGAAAACAAAATGTTCAAGCTAAATTGCTATAAGAACAATGTAAATTATCAAAAGGTATGTACAGAGGAATTCCAGTTTTAGTTATAGCAGAGTAGCTTGGATTGGACTAACTCTCCTACCTACATAAATTGTAAATGCTTGACACAATATTAACAAAATAACTATTTGAGGGCAAAAGAGTGACAAAAAGAAGGCAAAAATTGGATTTTACTTTTGAAAGGGAATTGCACTGGGTAAAATCCAAGTTTATGTAACTCTTCCCCTGAAGGCACTCTCCAGTCTAGGCTAAAACTAAAGCAGGAAGCTGATGTCATATTGGCTAGCAGTGTCAGAGGATCAAGTTAGGAGATGCAAGAGTGGCTAGAATTTGAAGGTACAATCCTAGAAAGGAGGAAGTCACAGAGGTGGCTGCATATAAACTCCCATTAAATCCTATGTATGTATCTCATATATACATATAAATCTGCATGTAATCTTCCCTTAAATCTCAGACTGATCCCTGAATTGAACTTACCCCAGGGAGAATCCAAGGATACTAGTGGAAGGCAACAGCTTGAGAGGCTGAAAAATGTGAGCAGAAATTCAAGCCCCTGCCCACAACAAGGGAGATAGAGTTTAGAATTTGTTTCCTGTTAAGTTATGTGGGCTTGGTAAGTACTTTGGGATTTCCTTTGAAACTCCAGGAAGGCCATACCTAGAGTGTCAAAACTTTGTCACAGGACTAAGAGATTCACCCTAAGACTAAGGACAAATCAAAACAGGTCTGCTTTGACAAAACATAAAAACAAGCCTCCACAAGTTCAAGGTTATCAGCCAGTAATTTAACTACCTGGTTAGTTAAAATCAACAATATTTTATAGAGGATAACAGAGTCCATCCATGATGTCCAATATACAATAAAAAATTACAAGATATGCATAAAAACAGAAACATGTGACCTAAGGTCAGGAAAGAAAGCAGTGAATGGAAACAAACCCAAATTCTCAGACAGGAATTTTGAAGAAGCTATTGCAATCACGTCCAAAAACCTAAATGAAAAATATTATATCATAACAAGTAAACAGATGGTGAACCAAAGCAGAGAAATAAAAACTATAAAAAAAGAACCAAATGAAATTCTAAAACTGTAAAATACAATAACAGAAATGAAAAATTCACTGGATGGGCAACAACAGCTTGAAATTGGCAGAGGAAAGGATCAATGAATTTTAAAGACAAATCAGTAGAAATTATCCAAATTGAAGAATAGTAGGAAAAGAAGATTGAAAAAAAATGAGCAGCTCTCAGTGGCAAGTGGGACAATATAAAGTGATCTTATATATATGTAATTGGTGTCTGAGAAGGACTAGAGAGAAAGGAGAAGAAAAAAGCTTTGAAGAAATAATGGCTAAAAAGTTTCCAATGGTAAAGATTATCAATTTATACAAATAAGAAATTAAGTGAACACCAAACAGGAAAAAAATATAAAGAAAACCAGACTTTGCACATCATAGTCAAACTACTGAGAACCAAAGGTAAAGAGAAAATCTTAAAAGCAGCTGGTAGAGAGGGGGACATACAGAAAACAATATTAACGATGGCTGATTTCTCATTAGAAATAATAAAGACCTAGAGACAATGGAATAACAACTTTAAAGTGCTGAAAGGGGGAAAACAACTGGAATTCTATATCTAGTTTAAAAACAAAACAAAGCAAATTAAAAAATCTCCCAAAAAACCAACGCAGAAAGCTACATACAAAGTATTTTTAAAAAAATAAAAGGAAAAACTTAAAAACATATTTTGAGATGAACAAAAGTTGAAGGAATTTGTTCCAAGCAGAACTGCACTACAAGAAATGAAAAAGGAAGTTCTTTAGGCTGAAGAGAAATGGCATCAAATGGTACATCAAATATAAAAGGAGGAATGAAAAACACTGGACATGATGAATATTTGCATAAACATAAGATTTTTTCTTTTGTTTTTAATCTTAATTTCTTTAAAATACAACTGACTGTTTAAAGCCAAAATACAATTTTGGGTTTCTAACTATGAAATATATGACAATGATAACAAGGGAGGAGGTTAAAATAATTATACTGTTACAAGGTTCTTACATTTTATGTGAAGTGATACAATGTTAAATCTACACAGGTTCTGATAAGTTTAGGATGCATACTGTAATGTTTAGAATAACTACTAAAAGTAATGCAAAGAGGTGTAGATGAAAAGCCAATAGAGGAGTTAAAATGGAATAGCATTAATAGAACAATATTTGATTAACCAAATAGAATGCAAGAAAGTAGAAACTGGGGAACAACAACAAAAACACATGGGACAAGTAAAACAAATAGTATTCTAAAGTTTATATAGAGGAATTTAAAAAAGGAAGAATAACCAAGAAAATAATAAAGAAGAATAACATTCTTCCTGATATAAAAAATGACCTGTAAAACTATAGTGATTAAAACATTGTGGTACTAGAGTTGAAAAAGATCAATGCAGATAGGCTGGTGACTATAGAGGAATTTGGTATTTAGTAAAGATGGTATTACAACTTGGTGGTGGTAGGGGGACCGACACCTTTGTAAACTAAAAATAAAATCCAAGCCCCCCGACTAAGTGGACCCCGCTCGTGGCCAAGGGGACCCCAGAGAAACCTGAAAAACTGAGTTCCCAGCCATGATGAGATGGGAGGTCAGACAAGCCTCATTATATTCTCTCCCTTTTGGGGTTTAGACACAACTGACCAGCATTAACGTTAAAATAGAGATCATAAGACTGACAGAACAGACTCTTTGTGGCAATAAGATACCAAATTATAAACAGGACCTGAGGCCATACTGGGCAAGGGTTAAGTCATGCAACCCCATCCTCAAAGAATAAACTATGTTCTGACTACCACGGGGGTTTTTTTTTTCTCTAGCAGC
Organism: Indri indri; assembly: GCA_004363605.1. Taxonomy (NCBI): domain Eukaryota; kingdom Metazoa; phylum Chordata; class Mammalia; order Primates; family Indriidae; genus Indri; species Indri indri. The sequence continues at coordinate 75,424 of RJWJ010000880.1, forward strand.
TAAACAGGCAATGGCCTTGAGATAAGCAACATTAAAACAATTTGCAACTCATCCATAGCCAGATGCTGACCCCCACTTTCTGTTCCACAAGCCATAACTACAGCTTTGATTGGACAAGAGACTGATTTCAGTAACATTCTCCTGATAAGAAAACCACTGATCACGGATTGACTCTGGCTGGTTTTATAGAGGCTGTGTACCTGAGTGCCTTTGTATCCTGAAAAGACCTTTTGATGTGTAGCGCCTAATTGTAATACATTTAAATGTAAGTCTCCACCCCAAATTGAACATGGGTCATACGTAACATGCGTGTTTACTCAGAGTCCAGAGTGCTAACCATTACACCATGGAACCACGCTGTGCGTGTTTACTCAACACATGCATTAGGACCACCTTCATGAATATTCACAGCTCTTCCCGTAACCTGTTGAACATGTACTTGGCCAACCCTTTCAGCTTAAATTCCTGTCTTACCCTTTCCTCCCTTGGCGTGCCTGTATTTGGCTTTGGTTGGAGGCTCCACTTACCAGCCTGTCAAAATGGCCACTTTGCAGGCTGTAACCCTTTATGAGAAATAGAGCTCTTCTCTCTAAATTTATAGATCTGATGATTTTTTTCAGTTAATAGTTTACATATTCATTGGTGAAAGACCAAATGTTTCCCCCAAAGATTGAAAAGAAGTTCAGGCTATCTGCTTCCACAACTTGTATTCATCATTGTACTGGGTGTCTTAGTGCAATAAGGCAAGAAAAATACATAAAAGGCTTATATGTCTCTGTTTGCAGATGATATGATCATACCAAGGTAATTCGATAGGGGAAAGATTAGTCTTTTTAACAAATGGTTCTGGAACTGGCTATCCATATGGAAAAGGATTAACCTCAACCCAAAATTGAGCTACAGATTCCACACAATTCCAATCCAAATCCCAACAGGCTTTTTGGTAGTAATGGACAAGCTGATTCTAAAATTTACACACTAATGCAAAAGACCTAGAATTATCAAAACAACTTGAAACAGAAGAACAAAGTCGGAGGACTCTACCTTACTTCAAAACTTGCTTGTTGTGGGCCAGATTCCATGAGGAAAAGCTTTCAAGACTATGACATTTGCATGCAGAACCTTCATTGGAAATTGCTCTCCGGAACAGCACGTGTGAGGGTTGAAGAATGATTACCCAGAGGAAGAAACTGAATAACCCAGCAGGGGTGGGGAACCTGCAGCCATCTGATTTCAAGATTGTTCTTTTTTAAGGCCAAAGGAGGCAAGAAAAGCTTCATCTTTCTCTGCTGCACCACTTTTAATAAAAGGATTTGCTCTGTAAAGTTTGGATTCAGTCAAAAGGCCACACATAAGGACCTATAAGGCCACAATGTGGCCCTAAGGCTGCAGGTTCTCCACCCCAGCATCCATTGCCCAGAAAACCCTGCAATTAAGATAACCCTTCAGAATTGCCTTTCTTTGAAGTGAGGGGGAGGTGCTGGCTTTTATACCCTCAATCTGACCACTCATTGGCTGTTGGCTTCCCTCAGGGAGGGGTTATAACCTTGCGTGAGTCAATATTCTTCAGCTGAAGGTGATGAGCCACCAGCTCTTCCAGTATTTGGGGAATTGAGTGCTTCAGTTCTTAAAGGGATCTGGCTAGTGCCCCAGAGCATCCACCACCATCTACCCTTTGCCCCACTTGGGTGTCCTTGCATCTTATAATAAGTTCTAGGAATAGCTCCTCTGCAAGTCTGGTTGGTCTGCTTTCCTGCAAAAATTTTTAAGACGAAGGTTAGTGCATATCAGTTTTCTGCAGCTGTTCTTGAGGCCACAACTGATACTTTTCAGCTCCCTCCTCTACTACTCATTCGAGATTCTATTCACCCTTGGCTATCAGAAGGAGACTGGGTAAACAAAATGTAGTATAGCCATACAATGGAATACTTCTATATTCCTATGGTAGAAAATGGCTCAGCAATAAAAATGAGTTAACTGCTTATATGAGTAACAACATGAATGAATCTCAGGAACACTATGTTGTATAATTCCACTTTTATGAACTTCAAGAACAGGCAAAATTGATCTATGGTGATAGAAATCGGAATAGTAGTTGCCTATGAAGGGTGGGGATTGACTGAAAGGAGGCATTAAGGGAAACCTCTGGGGGAGATGGAAAACTTGTAGTTTTGATTTGGGTAGAGTTTACATGCATGTATACATATATCATAATCAATCCAATTGTATATTAAGACAGAAGCTAAAATGTTAACCATGTTGGAATTGAATGATCTTGCCTTCTTATTTGAGATATCTGTGTTTTCCAAGTTCTCCCCAGTGAATATATAGTTTTGGGGTAACTAGAATTTATTTTTAAGACATAAATTGTGTTTTATCGTTTGAGCTGGTGAGCTACTTTTCTTTTGAACATTTCGGCAATTTACAAATTGATGTCTACACAAGGTCACATTTTCCCTGGATGTACTTGATGCCTAACATTTGTATTAGCATATTGCCTACAGAGGATTTCAAAGTTCTAACGAATTATAGATTTTTGTATGGCTGGAAAGTAACTTGAAAAATCAGCTGGCCCAGAAGATTGACATCCATAGCACTCAGGAGGGGTGTTTATTTATTTTTTTCTGTTATATCTCTAGGGATAAAGCCAGCCTCCACCACTTCCTTTAACCAGTCCCTTTCAATACTTTGTCGTATTGATGGATGATTGCTTAGAACATCCCTTTGGGGCAGGTAAAAGCCAGATAGAATACTATCATACTGAGGACACATTGAGGTTATTGATTTCTAGAATGTTCTTCCACTCACTTGAACCTATTGCTCCATCACTGATACTTTTATAGTTTATTTATTTCATGATAAAAGATTAGCATAGTTAATTTTATTTAATTTAAAAGAGATAGTTCCAAGATAATTGATTATGGTAGAGTATTCAACATTATGAGAATTACAAAAAATATTTCATTTTTATTCATTCAATTTGGTTTAATATTTAAACAGGAGATATTTAATGAGGTTAGAGGGTGATGCACTTATCATAAATCAGTGTGGCTCGACATTTTCCTCAAGTATCTTGAGTTTTAATGTCTTCAGATTAGTGGCAACATTAAAGAAATAGTAAACATACACTCTGTACTTACCTTGGCTTATACAGCTTTATGTGATCTGGTTTCTTGCTTTGCTTTAAGGCAGCAGTCCCCAACCTTTTTGGCACCAGGGACCATTTTCATGGAAGACAGGGAGGGAGGGGATGGTTTCAGGATGATTCAAGCGCATTACATTTATTGTGCACTTTATTTCTATTATTATTACATTGTAATATATAATGAAATAATTATACAACTCGCTATAGGTTGGGGACCCCTGCTCTAAGGCATCATCCTTAGTCACTTCCTCCTAAACTGGGCTCTCTTCAAATTGAAATTTTTATAGTTTAACTTTTCTATTCTCCATGATAAAATTAAAGAGCTGTTTGCACGTATGAAACTCTTTCTCTAAGGACAACTTCCTGTTGTTATTTGTAAAAATTTTAAGCATGAAGCACCTCAGTTCCATTATGATGCTTTGCCTTTAGTTCAGAGTAAAGGCGTTGTATCGATCTATGCCTTCTGCTATCTAGCATACTGCCCTTTACATATTAAAGGAGGAAATATGTTGTTAAGAAACTTATATAAATTACCTCAAATTCTCAAGAGGACGAGGTGTTCACAAATAGAGGGTCACAGCATTGCGTTATATGAGTTGGCAGTTAGGACTCCCTCCCCTTTTTCTTTCATTCTTATCTCTCCTTCCTTTACTTTACTCTCTCATCTCCAATCCCTTTTTTTCTCCCAATCTATTAATATTTTGCAAGCCTGCCATGCTCTAGCATCTGAGAGGTGATTCCAAAGGAAACTGGAGATGTTCAGGAACAGTGACTGGGATTCAGAACTCCTTACTATGCCAGATCAGAAGAGAATGAAAACATCTACTGGAGTGCTTTAATGTGGACACGATAAGACCGAATAACTTATCTTCCAAACTATTCACATTGTACTCCATAAATACATACAATTTTTTAATTTAAAATTAAATCAAGTTAAAATTAAATTAAAATTATATATATTTATGGGTACAATGTGAATGTCTTGATATATGTAAACATTGTGGAATTATTAACTCAAGCTAATTAACATAGCCATTACCTCACATCCTTGTCATTTTTTGTGGTGAGAACATTTAAAATCTACTCTTAGCAATTTTCAAATATACAGTACATTATTATTAATTATAGTCATCATGCTGTGCAACAGATCTCCAGAACTTATTTCTCCTATCTGAGTGAAACTTTGTACCCTTTGGCTAACATCTCTTCATTCCACCACTCCCTCAGCTCCAGAAACCAGGATACTTTTGAGAATGAAAAGGATACCATTACTAATTTAGCTGACATAACAGCCATAAATGGTATTATCCCAGAAAACCTGAACAAGTTCATTTAAGCTGCTTTTAGCCAAATGGTGAGTGATGGCTGCTGTCACATGTGTGTTTATCTGTGCACCAAAGTGGGTAAGGGAACAGTGTCTAAAGAGAGGAAGATTCCAGTTGAGGCAGGTCTTGCCTTTGTGGATTTAGGTAAAGAGGAAAAGTAGTCTATGTTTTTGTTGAGGTCCACAGCTGTCATGCCTATTGTTACAAATACAGATTTAATTTCATTTTTGTGGTTTGTGATGCCCTGAATATTGGTGGGGATGCACTTTGGTGGGCAGCTCTTTTATTTTGGGGGTGGTATGTCTTCTTACTGATTTTTCTGCATGCAATCGTGTGTCTGTTTATGAGAGACAATCTGTTTGCCTATTCATGAGAAAACTTCCCTTTGATTCAGTTTTTGGCCTGCTCAGCTGTTCCCTGTGTAATGTTTTGCTTTACACTAATAACGATTGATAGCTATCGACCAACTCTGACACAATTCTGATTTTATGAGTATTTTTGCACACTAACTGCTCCTTGCTTATGCCTATAATTGGTACAGTGACTGCAGAATCATTTTTAGATTTAATTGGTTGTTCTTGACTTACTTTTAAATAGTTTCTTGTGTGCAAAACAGCTACTGAATATAGTCTGATGAGAATACTGTTCATCAGTTTGAAAGCCTAGTCACATCCCTGAGTCTGCACTGAGAAGGAAGAAGTTTGTTAAGGAAAAATATGTAGACTGTAAAGTGGACTCTCAATGTTTGGTCGTGCCTGGGAACAAATAAGGGCAATATAAGTACAATGACTTTCACTTAATTCAACCACTTGTTAGTTTGATTCTATTTAATTTGATCGAAAACCCATGAAACCAAACCATTTGTAATAAGGGCAATGCAACTCCTCCTCTTTTATTTTGATAGATGTTAATTACTGCAGGCAGGCGCTATGGAGTAATTCAATTACTGGCTGTAATAATGTTGTCATTTAATTAATAATGCATGCCCCATATCTGAGTGAGAGGGAAGAGTGTGAAGGCTTTGGAGACTGATTACAACAAAATAATGTAATTCAGATACATGCAATTGAAAGTGTATGAATTATTGCCAAGGAGAAACGCCTGCTGTAGCCTATAGGGAATGGAAACGATGGGCCATGTCCAAGTGCTTGGTAAATAAACTATTCCTTAGTGAAATAAGGTAGGATGCATTTTGGGACAATTATTAATAATGAGGTTGCCACCACTCGAAATGGAGATGTAGTGAAAATAATAATCATAGTAATAATAATAGTACTAATGATAGCAAACACATATAGTGCTTATTATATGTCTGGCAATTTGCAAACTCTTTATAGATATTCATTCTTTTTTTTTTTTTTTTTGAGACCGAGTCTCATTCTCTTGCCTGGGGCGAG